>JAQGBH010001110.1:0-36619 GCA_034698265.1 Sminthurinus aureus | reverse complement strand
TACAGCATCGTCTGTTTATCAGTAAATTCAATAGATGAATTGACTTGACACATAAACTCACAACTCAAAACTCAAAAGGTTCACTCTTCTAAACTGTACATAGTTACACCGTATTTTTTATTTATTGCACAAGAACTGTGTGTTGAAGTGTGTTTCATGTGTTATCACTCCCCTTCTCTTAGTGAGGTTTTAAATGCCGTAGTCAACTCTGTCATTATTATCCGTTTCATTTGGATTTATCTAACAACTGAGAATTGAAATGAGAAGAAGGGGTAAGACGCAAGAAGCTGCTGATTGTAGACTGTAGACTATAAATTTTGGTAGGATAATGTAAACTCTATACTCTATACTCTATACTCGATACAAAAATTAGGACTGTTGCTAGGTTCATGCTTGGTGCAACTATGACTGTACTTTTGATTTTTGATACTTGATACTTGATACTTGATGTTTTATTAAATTCAATTAATCTAATTCCAAAAATGCATTCGGACGGATAACATTGAGTGCTGTTAATCTATCCAGTCTCCATTATTCTGTATTCAGTATTCAGCCACTCTTCAACATGCATCCATCTCATTCCCTTATTCTTGAACAGTTATCCTTTTGATTACAGTATGTAACTATATTATTAAATACTAGTTATTAAGTATGCAGTATTCAGTATCCAGTATCCAGTATACACAAGGCACAAGGCACATGAATCTTCTCAATCAAGAGTCTCCATATAAAAAATGCCATCCAACTTCCCTATATTTGGTAGTTGGTATTTGTGGATGGACTTTTACAAATTAGGGGTTGAATATCACAACATACTCTATTCTCCATTCTCCATACTCCATACACGATGCATTTATAGTGTAAACTTTACACTCCACTGAATGAGAGGCTGGAATTCAGAGTCATTTTATGCATTTAGAATTTAACTCTAAGTAAACGAATGCAGAGGGGAAGAAAGTACATGTGTGTGACATGTTGAATGTTGAGCTCCTCCATTCTCCATTTTCCATGTTTAATTGGATAAAATATACAACATATAAGTATGTAGGAGATGACACATAAGAACACTTGAGGATTAAGTAGAAACTGTTATTACTTCTACTGTACTCATTCCTGATGTGAACAACAAGACTTTCGTAGACTGTGTCCAGTCTCCAGTTGATTTTTCACGTAGTCGGGATTCAGAAATGATCCGGACCACATCAACATTTCATATTTCATATGTACATTTTGTTCCTCAAAGTTTCAAATGTAGTGACTCTCTTAGATCTCTGATTTTGTCTTCTGTTTCTTGGGAAGTGTAAATTTTAGCAGGGATCTCAGTATTTGTAATAAAATTTCCTCTTTTCTGACACGGAGAAAATTGATTCCTGTTTGATTACATGTTATTGTAAAAGTGTACAAAGTTCAATGTTCTATCTTCAATATGCTATATTCAGTCTATATAAGGACTTTTACATGGTTTAAACTTGTGCTGATGCTACTTGTTGTTTCTGGTTTTGACACGACACAATAAGCAACAACGTTAAGTGCGAAAAGGTCTTTAATATTTTGAACAGCGCTGTACAACTAGAAACTACAAACTAAAAAAGTTAAAACTAAACTACCAACTCTAAAACTTTTACATGCGTTTTGTGTTGTGTTTTGTGTAGTGTGTAGTTTGTAGTGCGTAGTGCGTAGAAGCCTTTACAATCGCAATCCAAATCCGAAATCCACCACTTACAAAGTTTATATCGTTATGTTCTGCGCGAATGGAGTGTGATGCAAGTTGCATGTATAATCGTGTCCAATATGCAGTATGCAGTATTATGGTATTTTGTCACTGGAGAACGGAACAGAAAACTTCTACCACAAACTTCCAGAGTTTCCAGTAGTGCTGAAAAATTCGGATTTGGAAGTGAAACATGAGAAAATGTTGAATGTTGAGTATGACGAGCGCATAATAAAAACTGTGAAGAAGTGAAAACTGCTGCTGAAAAAAGTATAAAAGTGCATGAACATGGTGATAATGTTGATGTTGATGACAGTGAACTTGAATTTTGAATTGAAACAAGTCCAATCCAATCTTGAAACTTGAAGGCTAAACCAAAGCAGAAAATACACGTGCTTAACTTTTATCTTGTCTTGTGCAGAAGGAAAGTCAGGCGAAAACAAACTTTCACTACAGTCTACAATCTACAACGTTGTCAGCTACGTTTAATATTATGAATGTCCAAAAACTTTACTTTTTTAAACTCCATCCTCTCCACTTCCTACTCTTCACTTTGTTTGACACTTGAGAGTTGAAACTTGAAATGAAGTAAAACAAAAGTGCCTTAAACAAAACCGGTGTATTTGAATTTGTAGATATTTGTGCGTGAATGCAGTTTTATGTCATTAAACATTAAACTGAACGCGGAATTTTTTCCCTTTTTCATCTTGTTGAGTGTTGAGTGTTCCCAGTTTGTTTTTGTCATGAAAAAATTCTGCAGTACAAACAAAAACACCATGTAAAACTTCAATTTCAATAGCAGTGCAAAATATTCAATAAACACATTAAATTTTCATCATTTTTTTGAAATCAAATTTTATCTCAAATCTCCAATCTCCAAAAGTACAGAATTCGGAACAAAACAAAAGGAAAGGAAAGAAAGTAGAAGACGAGGAATTTGTATTCATTGCAGAATCTGTTGAAAATTACTCATTTCAAATTCCGCTTGCAATTTCCATCCAAAATCCAAAAGGAGTATAAAAGTGCTGCGCTTCGTCTTTCCTCTCTGCAATTGGCAATAAAATGTTTACAACTGTACAAGAAGTGTAATTGTCTATTGTGTATTCCATCCTCCGAAGGATTTCAGCAGGGGAGAAAACAAAGGTACGGCGATAAAATCCCAACTTGCACATCCCACATTGTACACTGTACACTGTACACTGTGCATTGTGCATTATGCATACATATTACACATGAGTGATTGAAAATTGAAAGTTTCTGCATGCACTCTTTCTTCATCCGTGTTTAGCCCACCAAAATGTGATTACAAAATTGAAAAGGAGTTTCCAGATTATGGATTCTATATTCTATATTCTAGATTTTAGACTACTGTAGATGAATACTTTATACTGAATGCACCATTGCTCCTTACGGATTGCAGCTGAGTGCTGAAAAACACCCAAAAGTACATGAATCCATCAATAATGAATAATCAATACCAACAAACTTTCGTAATGCAAGTTGAAATCCCGCTGTTTTTTCACTAGTCACTAGTCACAAGTGCTGTGTATTGTGTATATTTATGTGGAAATATTATGGAAATTTAAATTTAAATTCTCCTGTCACTCCAAAAAATCCAGAATCCACAATCGAAAATAAAGAATTTCACTGCCGCGCATCAAAATACATGTACACAGTAAATCACCGGTTTTCACCGTATTTATGAAAACTTGATCTTGTTGAAAACTCATTGTTCATTGTTATTGCCAGTCGGAATGGACACTTGTAAAATTCTACAATTTTACAATTTTATTGATTGAAAAATGTCCGGATTGGGTCCAAGAAAGTTTACATACAGAGTCTGGTATTTTTATGCTCTGAGAAAGCTAATCTTTCCCACTAGACACTAGAGACTAGACACTAGAGACTTGACTATCTTTAGCAACAAACAAAACATTTACAAATAACAAGCAATACTCTTTTGAGACCTTTGGATTTCCAAGAACCGTTAGGATTCTGGTTCTGGTTCAATTTGATTCCCTTTCTTGGTACTGTGTATTGTGTATTGTGCGTGGTGTTTTCTATGTTTGTCTGCCATGTAAATTCGTGGGTGTCGGAAGTGGTAAGTCGGAAGTAGACTGCCGCGTTGGTTTGGTTTGTTCTGTTTTTGTGTTGGAGGCTGAAGGCTGAAGGAACAAAAATTTGTTAAAACAACTGACTACAGACTACGGATTACAAATTATGGTACGGATTCTATCGCATCTCTTTGCAGATACAACTGTAGCATTTAAATGGAGCTCATTTTCCCTTTTCTTCTATAAATCTTTCGTCCTGTTTCATTCCATGTTCTTGGATTGGATTTGGACGTGGATTTTGATATGGTTTGTCGCGTATTCTATTTTCTACTGAACTGGCTCAACTTGTTAGTTGTCATTGTCATTTGTTCTTGGTGAAAACGTAAAGTGTACAGTGTACAGCTTTAAAATTGGTCACGTCATCTTCAATCTTCACTGAAGCAGCAAATTAGTCTCTTCTTCACAAGTCATGTGTAATGTGCGTTTTTGTTTTCATTGTCGTGTTCGTAATCCCACGAAAGACACAATACTCTTTATTTTTCTCTTGTTTACCTAACAATGTCTAATTTTAGCATTATTATTATACTGGCAAACCGTAGCTGTACAGTAAATATTCTGCAGGAGTACAAAAGGAACATAATTGGTTTGTGACTTGTGAGACGCTCTTAACGAAGGCGATTGGAGAATTGTATCAGCTTTACTTTAAATTTTATGTGGATCACGTGTGTACCTATTTAGAATTTGGAATTTGGAGGGTCATTCTTTCGTTGGAAGAGAAAAGAGAAACTTATTATTACATTTTTGTTCATTCAGTATTCAGTATTCAGTGTTCAGGGTTCAGCGTTGAGTGGCTAGTCACAATTTCCTGCATATACAATATACATACGTGCACGACCCTTTACTCCTCATGACCCTCCAGCCAGCATCTAATCATAATATACATGATCCATCGGCTCATCCTTTCTGCAGAAAAAGCATGAGAAGGAAGTAGAATCAGAGGAAGCAGACTTCCGGTAGTTTAAACTTTAACTCGTCATTCTTATTTTGTCTATTGATTTTCCGACCAGTTCAAACAACTTCAAATCTCCATGTTCATTTTTATTTTATGACTCGAAACTAGAAACTAGAAACTAGAAAGATTACGTAATTGCGATAAATGCACGATGCACAATGCACAATACACATGCATGATTTAACAAAATTCATAGGATGCACAATCCACAATTTTTCATTTCAACGTTCAACGTTCAGCATTCAGCCATTCTACTTTGCCTCGATTCGGCTATATTGCTGCTTATTGGTATACAAAAGGTTAAAAAGTTTTCACACACCAATGACCAGTGACCATTGGGATCGAAAATCGACATACATAAATAAAGGAAAAGGTAGAGATGGAAAAGATCGTAAATACTCATTTGTGTCATGTTTGCTTTTCATCTGTTTTTCACCCCTCCTAAATTTATAATATTGATCTAGAGTCTAGAATTACTGTGAACTGGGGAGAGGAAAAATTATGAGTAGGTCGAATTGACATTGAAAAGATCAAACGAGCAGTCAACATCACATCCAAAAAAACTACCACTCTTTTTTGCTCACATCGTTGAGTTTTGAGTTTTGAATTTTGAATTTTAGAGTTTTGAGTGTCACACAAAAAATAGGATTGAAAAGAAATTTTAATAAGTAGGAAAATCAAGAGCAAACCGTGGGATTGCAAGTTCAAGTCCAAGTCTAAAAATGCTTACATAATTTGGACATGTGTAACATAACACTCGATTTTTCTGTACATTTGTGCAGATGCGTATTGTGTTGATACTGCAGTTTGTAGTTCATGTGCATAATGGTATTGGCGATTATTTTTAAACCTGCATTTTGCAGTCAGCAGTCACTGATGCAAGTAGAACATGAAAATAAAACAGAATGTCCCCTTTACATCAAATTAGACAGTCTCACAAACTCATCTGTATTCTGCACGGTCGATGTTCCACGTTCAATGCTCGATGTATTTACTATTTACACATGGAAAGGTCGCAAGTCTTAAGAATGGAGATGAGGAAGCTTTTTGCAAGTTCACAGGAACATTTTTTGCCACTACTTTTTGCACATTCATCCTTCGCTATCTCTTGTGTATTATGCAGTAGGTAGTAGGTATTATGTGTATGACGTGTTAGGTGTTTAGTGTGTACCATAATGTGTAATGAGATTCTCCATTGACCTTTTATGAGTTCATTTATTTAGGTAGGCATATTTATTGGGAATTGGACGTATCTTTCCTCAAAGGTAGACCATTTACCATTAATAATTGAGTGTAAAGTCCAATTACAAAATTACAATACTATTTTCCCCTCCATCAAATCCCAAATACATAATACAGCGAGTCTAAAGAGAGTCATCTTTTCCATCTCACAAGTCAGTTATGTTATGTTGTGCTTCGTTACACCATCCACCAAAATAACAATAATATTAATCAGCATAATAATATAATATAATAGGAGCCCATTTAATTTTCAAGTAGATGTAACTGAAACGATAAAACTCCTAAACACTAAACACAATTACGACTAACGGAATCCAATAATAATTATAGCCGTAATCATTGACTTTTTATTTTTTTATATAATATATCAGATATCAGGTACACGTTGGATTGGATATACATGTACATGTGGAGCTTTTATGGGAATTTATAGATGTACCTCTGCTCTATGTATCTATCTAGAAATATTGTGAACTCATGCATGCGAGACCTCGTATATTACATGTACATTGTACAATGTACATCCTCCGTTTCCTTTCCCATCCGATCTCATCTCTGTTCATTTCATCTTGGTCGGTCAGTTAGATGACTTTGACTTTGGTTTGGTCTGGTCTGGTCTGGTTTGTTCTGAAAATAGGGGATATCACCAGACACAAGAGAGCAGAGAGGTGAAAAAATATATGGGAAATGTTGGACACTAATGGTAAGAACGGGAGTTGGAAATGGAATTTAATCTGAGGGAGATAGAGCGTAGCGGAAATTACTGGATGCTGCGAAAAAAGATATGCTCAATCCTCACTACTGAACTTCGCTATACTGCAGTCTGCAGTCACTACTTCCACTTGTTATCCCAATTCCTTCGTATACTTTTGCACATGTAGAATATAGAATGATAACGTCTCATATAGAAAATGGAAGACGGCAAGCTAAGCCTCTTGCAGTCCCTTGCAATTTTATAATTCAAGCTGAGAACCCCCATTTTCGTCGCATTTTTCCCTTGTGAATTGTAAACTGTGAAAGACAGTGAAAAGTGGAATATTATCTTTAGACCTTAGACTGTACTTTATACTTTATCACACAGAAAACAGAGGAGAGAGGGGAAAAATTAGAGCCAATTATGCAGAGAAGCATCCTTGTCATCATCATCAGCGAGTTATTATCCCTCAGTTTTTAATGAGCAGAATCGTAAGGAGGTAAAAAATGTGTATTTATTAGTCAAGAGAATTATTACGACCGTTTTCACTTCCTTATTAGTCAAATTTAGGATTTCTCTGAAAAAATACTTACGACTACAGCTTTAGCTTCAGTTTTACTCCAATTTCCTTTTAAACTAAATCAACATCAACATGCTTTTATGATATTATCTTTTGTATTAAATTGTCAAAACTTTCAAGTTTACAAGTTTTCAAGATTTTAAAAGTCATGTTGGTATTCTATTAATTATTCATACACTGAAATATTATATGTTATTATTTTTGTAGAAATTATGTAGAAAATCTTGTATTAATTGTTTAGCTATTATGAATATGAACAACTACTCAAGAGTTAAGAGTTTAGAGTATTAAGTATTTGGCGGTAATATAAAAGAGTCATTCAAATCAAGCTTCATATACACAAAATACAAAATAATATACACCAAGCATTTAAAAGTATAAACAAAATCACGTCTGTAATCACTAGTCGTATGCATGCATCTGTATTCTAGATTCTATATCATACATATTTCTATAATGTTTGAGGGAAAATGCATCAATATTCAATGTATTGCACTAGAGAAAAAACTGTAGAAAAACTCAAATCATACGAGAAAAAAGGAAATAAAATGGTGAATTGATGTAAGATGCGAGTTGTAATAGTGGGAAACTATCAGGATCGCAAGGAATAAATTTTGAGATGGAGTTGAGAGTTGAGCGAATACTGTTTAGAGATAGCCTTTACTTGACTTGTGAAAGTACTCAGTACTAAATATCTACGATGTACAAAGTATAGATATTAAGAGAAGAATCATACATTTTATGTGTCTTGTGCTTCTTCACTGTGCTCTGCTGGTTGTTGTCTGTTGTTGAAATGACTCAACGGAATGATCTGTATGACAATGATTGACGATTATTGCAACTTAATAGACTCGGAGCTACAGCACATAAAATCGACAGTCGAGAATCTGCAATCGAGTATCGAGTATCGAGAATTGAGAATGAGAGAGAAACTGAAGAAAAATCATATCGAATGAATGAATGAATGAATGTTGCAGGATGTAGAATGTAGAATACATTATATTATCCATTACGCGTTATACGATAGCTAGCAAAAAACCCTCATCAGAGTCTACTCTACATAATATGGAATATGGAATACGGAACTTATGTTAGAATGGAGATTGGTATTTGGCTCTACGCATTTATCGCTCTTTCTGTACATATACGAATAAAATGTACACTATTTATTCCGCGGCGGTGATTAAATCCCCATTCCCCTTTATTGTCTACCGGTTACATCCACAACAGACATTAGACATTAAACATCCCGTAGATGATCAAACACTAACCCAGCTTCGTCATTCGACATTCTTCATTCATCACTAAATAGCTTCAAATACTCTTGCATGCTTCTAGTGCTTTCTCCTAGAAAAAAGTCAGATTTTTCATCAATTTTACTCAAGTATCTGGAATCTAGCACCGCTGGCCTGGCTCACTATTTTGTCACACACGGTATACGGTACACGGCACATAATATGAAATATGAAGCACTGAAACACTTTAGTCATCTTTATATTACTGAATGAGATGAAATCAAATCTAATGGGTGTTTTCTTGTTTCATCTACATTTACATTTATATTTTCTCATTCCACAAGACACAAGAAATTTACAGTGTACAATGTACACGGTACAGGGTGCAGTAATAATATCATAGAGTCCATTTTTCAGAGGTAATGTTTATTAATTTTTCCAGGGGAATCTGAAACATTATTTATGAAGCCTATCGTATATCGTCAATAACCAATAATATTGTATTTTGTATTTTTTGTTATATTATGTTCATATTATGTTGTATTCAAAAATTTACAATCTATACTTTATACTGGAGTTAGGAAATGTAAAATAACTTTTGTTTTTCTTTTCCTTACCAAAAGGTAATATTCATTCATTCCGGATTCTGAAAAATGAAAATGAAATGAGTAATATTATTGTAATAATAATCATACATTTTGGGTGGTAAAACTTGGTATGCTTATGATTTCATTTCTTTCGCAAAGATTTAAGATTCACAACATAAGACACAAGAAAGGGGAGAGACAATATACAATTTAGACATTAGACATGTGAGATGTGAGTGTCAAATGTCAGACGTCAGACTCAACAGTCAACACTGAACATTACCTGTTCTCTATTCTCCCAAGTATCTCGATTACTACTTACTACAGTGCAAAGAAAATGGTTCGAGATAAAATTGCCTCGTTTTCTTCATCTATTTTACGACACGCATAAATATTATATTCTGCATGTTGTATGTCTTGTGTATGGAGGGATGTGCATTGTGTATATTGCATAGTACATAGATTGAAATAGATAATACATATGCATAGATAGATGTGTACTCCGTATTCCATTATTCATGATGTAACGTACATATTTTCCAGTATTATACCAAGGTGATACTAACGACCGCTCGCTATATATATATTATATTATATGTAATACTTATGTAACAATATGCATTAGCTTTATGAACTTTCTAGAGCGTAGAGTCTGGAGCATTTAGATTTTGAATCTAATGTTTAGGAAATGGAAATACATAATCTGTGATGGAAGATTTAGTCTTCGTCATTTTCTCCTATCATAATCTATTCTCTATTCTCTACACATTCACCAAACAACACAGCACACACCATACAAAACAGTGTAACACGTAATGTGTAATGGGTAGTGGGTGTGATGATCATTATTAGCTCATGTGATGATGCAATTCCTTTGCTTTGGGTTGAAGTTGAAGATTCAAGTCAGCGTAAGTCAAGTTTAAAGGCTCAAGGTGAGAATTGAGAATTTAGAATAGTGAATAGTGAATACTGAATGCTGATGAGAGATGAGAGATAAATACCTACAGATTCGGCGTCGTATTTGGTGTTTGGTATTTTGGAATATCCATTTCCATTGTCATTGCACTTTGCTTTACTTTACTTTTACATCTCAGTCCTTAATAGTGTTAAAGTTAATACCTAATCGCGAACATTACACTACATTAAAGGATGTAAATGATACATATTACATATGAGTGCACAGTGCACAGATATCAACTGTGTCAATTGAATTTCCAGCAAAATATCAACTTATTTACTATGAACATATAAAAATGTATGTATACTGTTCTACGTTCTATCCTCCTCCAACCTCCAACTCCTACTACAACAGCAACTACAGCTAGTGCTCTGACTTAAAGTTTTTCTAGATTCCCATAGAACATACATCATACAGTACATAGTACATTTCGTACATACTTTTTGCCCAAGGAGTATTAAATATTTGCATTTTGGATTTATTGTCTTAACTTGTACAACGTAGAATGTAGAATGTATAAGTTTGTCGTTGACGTTGTTGTTCTATTCTTCTCAAAGCTCAAAGCTCAAACAAAGTAAGGTAAAAAGTAAAGCACAGCTCATAATGTGATATATTATTATTACAGTGTTCAGTGTTCTGTTTTCTGTGTGTAAAGTGTACAGTGTACAGTGAATAGTGAATGAATCTGTGTGTGTGTGTGTGTGGGTTGGGTATATGATTCAATTGAAGGTACTCCTTGACTGGCGCAAGTATATTATTTTGTTGTCTTTTCTTTTGTCTGTGTAATGTGTACATTTATATGTATGTGTATATCTTAGTGTTCACTGTTCAATGTTCACATGTACAAGGATGTACCAGTAACTAGTAAGTAGTAGCAGTAGGGAAGGAAGCAGCAACAGCAACAGCAACATGCTTTCCCATACAACATTACACCACAACAGAGAGATAGCGAGATAGATATTAGGTGTATGGTGGATTTGCTCCTCATCCTACCATCTACTACTGCATTACTACACACAACACACTACTGACTTTACATTTACAACACAACAACAACAACAATTGCTCCTTCGTATGTTTAATGTATGTAGAATGTAGAATGTAGATGCTTGTGCTTTGTGCTTCTTCTCCTACTACTTTGCGATTTTGTGATTGCCATTCATTCCTTTGGGAACAGTATCAAGCGAAAGAGGAGGAATCTTAGACTGTCTTCATCAAAGGTACACAAACAGAAACAGAAACGGCAAACATCAGTCATCATCATTCTATCCTGTGTTTGCCCATCCTCTTATAAGCTACGTATTTTCAAGGTATTTTTAATATCGTCATTCAAGATTCACATAATACAGATAAACATTATAAATTATACATTTTTAATTTTACATTCTACACACACCTTTGAAAAATCTCCCAGTTTTATCACATTTGTCCACTCATTTTCGCAAACTTCCAAACTTACTAATTCCCCATTTACATTTTACACACAGACTAGAGACTAGAGACACACAGGCATAAAATTAAGAAAAAGACAAGAAACTGCTGGAGCCTGCAGCCAACATTCAAATTCAAATTCAACTAATCTAAGTCCAAGTCCAATTCCAAGTCTAAGAGTACCTTTTCAAGTATCTTGTCGCGTCTTTTGTCTAGAGTCTAGAGTCTAGAAAAGTCAAAATCAAATTTAAATTCAAATTTAAGAGAAAAAACCAAGTGGTGCAGTTTGGTTTGGTGTGGTTCATTCTGGATCTGGAATAATAAAAAAATAAAAAAGGTTCATAATTGTAGCAAAATACAGTGTAAAGTTGAGAGTGAAGAGTGAACCATCCATCAAATAAGTTCAAGACTTCATTATCCTATAATTATATGGGAGTTGGAGACGGTTGTGCAAAAAGGTGCTAAAAGTTATCAACTTGATGTTTTTGTGCAAGGTTAACGCGTAAATGGTTTTGCTCTGGTCTCTGGTTTCTAGTTCTCAGTGCTTCATTCCTCATTCCAGTACTAAAACGTGTGGCTGTTTTTTTAGCTCTAATTTAAATTCAAATTATACACAATCCATGATCACTGATCACCTATCTCCGTCTGTGATCTGATTGGAGCTTGCTCAAAACTCAAAACTCAAAACGTTTAACAAGGAACAAAAATTTTAAAAGTGACCGAGCATCGAGCATCATTTGCTTAACCTGTCTGCAGAAAATGTACAACTTACACATTTGAATAATTTCCTGTTGATTTTAATTTTGTTTGAAGCTTAAAGAGTTGAGTGTTGAAAGATCAAGAATCAAGAATTGGAGAATCAACCCCCCGTTTTACATAATTATTTTGCAACTTGGGCCTTACAAAAATTCAGCCACGAGTCGTTTTGATTTTGTATTACAATTTTTAATTTTCACCATCCATGTGTTTTTTTTTCTGAAATAAAAAACACAAAACACTCGAGCAATTTGGTGTGAAAAAGTCAATAATTTTAACTTTTAACGATTGATTTGTTGACGAAAAAATCATCATACGTTGATTGTTGATTGTGAATTGTAAAGTGCGTTCCGCGTTCACACTAATTACACAATTGTCAATTGTCATCATCAAACATGAAACATTTCCACGGTCTGTGTCTCTTGTGTTAAAGTAATCTACAATCTGTACATTAAACAATACATAATACATAATAATACATAATATCTGTATACAGAGACTTTCAACATCAGCAGTATCGTCTTATTTTCATTACATTTTGTGTCTCGTCACTCGTCATTCGTCATTCGTGGTTCGTGATGATTTATGGATTTGGTTTAAAGTTTTAAAAGTGTGATTTGTGATTTGTCGTTTCTCTCTTCTACGTTTTGTTTCATGTGATGTGCTGTGAAAATAAATTTAACATGAGACGAGATACGAATCACTAGTCAAACGCTGTTACGTGTTACATGTTACACGTAAAATCTGTTAAAACTTCCATAAAAGAGAAATTACAATTTACAAATACAAAATACAAAATACCTTTTAATTTTTTCCCCTTGATTCATTCTCCATTCTCTCTGGTGTTATGCTTTAGTTATGAAAAGTGTATCTGAATCTGTACCTGTATCTGTCTGTGTTATGTGTTATGCAAAGCGGTGTGATGTGTGATGTGATGTGTAACACGTTTAAAAATGTTCAAACTGATTTACAACAGGAAAGAGAAAACAGTTGATTTGACAAACACAAGCACAATTAGTTGGATTTATCCTCAACAAAAGTTAAAATTAAAGCAACAGCAAGAGCAAGAGGAAGAAAATCAAGAAAATAATAAAGGATTTGCTCTAATGTGTGAAAATTATTAGTATTATCAGCTATAAGTCAGCCAACTTTTAAATCTAGTACACATATCAAGATGAATAGTTAACATTTAATTTCAACTAATAAAAGTACTTAACACTTGACGCTTAATACATAATTAATACATAATACATCAGAGTTGAGTGTTCAAACATACAAGATTTCCCTTTAAAATTTCCACATTTTCTTCTCATTAATTACTCCTGCATACTAAATATTACATGGTACAGCTAGAGCAATTAAGTGGACATAATATGTGCTCTTGACCTTCATGCTGAATTGTAAAGTCCATTTATTATTATTATTACGAGAAGTGTGAAATTGAAAATCGATTCTCGATTCTCGATTCTGGATTCTCGATTCTCGATTCTCGATTCTAGTGCCGATCGGATCTCGATACTCAAGTCAAAATCTTTGAGCAAAAACACTACACACTGAGAGTTGGATTCAAATAGTTGAAATTTGAAAGTGCTGATTTGAGCAAAGCAAAGGAAAGGAAAACACGGAACATTTTGTGTTTTTTGTGCCATTACAAACTACAAACAAACTAGTATTTTTATGATACTTTTTTGTCCATTGGACATTAGACATTAGACACCTTTATGCAAAGCAATTTAGTGAGATCTCGGAATTCTTTGCATAAAATACAAGTCAAGTGCATGTACTAAGTACTAGCAGAGAGTGAAAAGAGAGAGAAAAAACCTAGTGAGTTAAACATCAAATATCAAAGGACAAACACTGGCAATACGAACTACGAGTCAAGACAAGATTTGAATATGAGTTCCTCCTGGAAAAAACTAGTAGACAGAGCAAAACGTGTAGGCAGTTAAGATTAGACTTTATTCTTCGCTCGTCTCCTACAAGAATTTTACACTCCTTGTCATTTCACCTCCAGTGTCCAGGCTTTGATTTTTGGTTTTTGGTTTGACGGAACGACTACTTTGGAATTTTCTCGATCAGTTGCCAACGTCAACTCCAAGCTCCAAACTCAAAATACAACCGTCACAAGCCTTCAACTCTCTACCATTTTCTACACTCAACAGTGATCAGTGAATTTTATTCTGCTTTTACGTTGAATGAGCCAGCAAAAAGGAATCAAAACCGTTTCAAAACGCAAGTTTTGATCAGTGGTCAAAATTCAAAACTCAAAAGTGTCAGTTAGTGGATTGTACATCCAATTGAAGGAACTGAATTAAATTCTGTGTTTGTGTTTTGTGTTTGTGTTATATGGCTGATGACCGTGTAATTTGAATAACAATAAACAGTATTGATGCACATTTATCCTACAAACTACATCATCACTTGACCAAATGGATCTTTGGCTTTTGTTCCTGAGGTTTTTGGACACCCATCATCAACATCATCATCATTCTGCCATCTTGTCATTAGCCCTGTAACAACATTTACCCATTTTACGATTACGATTACGACCTTCATTACAACCAGGAGATAATAGATCACTGGTACTCGTTACTCCGTACATCGTACTCTGTACATGAAGCATCAAGTATCAAACAAGTGGGAACTACAGAAAGAAATAAAGAAAGAAAGAGCAATAACAGACATATAACACGCAGATTTTATGGCCAGATGAACAATCTGATAACAAACGCCACAGAAGATATAGAACAACCGAATAAACAAATAATAAATATTAAAGTAGACTCGAGATTCGAGACGTGAAGAAAAAACCGCAAGAGCAACCTCTCTTACGGAACAGAATGGAAACAATGGGAAATATCCAAATCAAGTCAAGCTGGACGCTACAATAAGTTCATTGTGGATTGTGCAACACAGTGCAAAATAGTAGTCGTATTTTTTATTTGGAATCACAGCCAAAGCCAAAGCCAGAGCCAAAGTTGAATGCATTTATAAAAATAGATGACCACGAGTTTTTCCCCTTTGTACCAGAATAACAACAACAATAATGATAATAATTTTTCCCATTTAATTTCCGACTCCATTTTTACACAACAAAACACATAAAATATATTACTGTTTACCCCTATCCCATTCACGAGATTTCCTCCTTTTCCTTCTCCGTCTCTGCAACTCATAATAAGTTAGTTGAGCATGAAGAACAGAACAGACTACCACATCACATTTAATGTCTAATGTCTGAATCGGATCAGGATCAAGGAGCACTGACCTAACTGTAACTTGCGAGTTCTGAGCCTTTCTACCTTTCTACGCACATGAATGGGAAAGAAAGAGGAAGAAGAACAAGAAGACGAAAAGACAGAGTATTACAGCGAATTATGGAATATGGACTATGGAATTATGAATGCATAAACTACTTGGGTTTTATGTAACATTAAATTTAAACTTTTAAACTGCATTTCTTGGACAGAAGCCACAGCCAAATTCTTCTTTCTAATTCAAAGAAGAAAACATCTTTTGATGTGCAAATCCCAAGCCAAAGTCGAAGCCAAATCCATGAATGAATATTGAATACAAAACAGAAAAAACAAGGCTTAAACTCAAAACTCAAAACTAAGACTTGAGACTTGAGAATTGAGAATACAAGAAATATTATAAGGCGGAGCACTTTAGTAATAATTCATTCCTTATTAAATCAACATTCATCATTCATCATAATTTTATACATCACCCTCAATTGAGATCCAGTTTGCATCCACAATCACCATTATCGTCTAGTTAGTGTTGTATTTCAATAATTCATGATTGTATGATAATGGGTGCTAGACACTAGACACTAGACACTAGACAGAGATGAATCAAAAATCAAATCTATGCAAAAAAATATCCCAGCAGTTTTGTCCCTCTTTCCTCTGTTATCAACAGGATTAACCAGGTGATCTTGAATATTGGACATTTAACATGCTCTGTAGTTTTTAGTCTAAGGAAACAGAACAAGGAGCAATAAGAGAAGCAAAAACAAAAACAACAATATCAACATCAACAGAGCAAAAAATTTGGATCGTCTTCCGTGGATATCTTGACAATTAAGAAGTATACCAAATATCAAAAATCAGATGCCACTGCTGATATCAATTGAATTGAATCCCCAGCCGAATTCGATAAACGTGATGCGAATTTGAATTTAAATCCTTTGTCAATAAAGCTTTCAACTTTCCATGTTAAATGTTCAGCGTTCAACGTTCAATACAAGATTGATCATCAAAAAACAGATTAAACAGATTGAAAACTGTACTACAGCCACTATCAACCATCAACTGTCTAACATCTACCGTTTACTCTACACAAACACAAACATAAAGAATAAAGAATGGAAGAATAATGCATTATAATATCAAGTGTTAAAACCTACTTAAAACTAATTGCAAGGTTGACTTACAACTTACAACAAAAACCTTTATACTTGATACTTGATACGATTATGCATTTTATCCATTATTATTTCTAGATACTGTTTTCAGTTTGGTGTTTTGTGTACAAAACCAAAACTTCCTTCAAACATTTCAGCTTGATTTTTTTCACCGTTTGAATTTTCACGCATACATAATACATATAAAAATGTCTATGTAAATAAATAAATGTGGAATGTGGATCTACGGAAAAATATAATATAATTTAATACAGCTGCGTTGTGAATTGTGAATTGTGAAGTGTTACAAGTTACAAGGATTTGATACAATATCAACAAAGAATATAATACGTATTAGCTGTACTTGTTAAGTGATTTTTTCTCGGTCAGTTGTCAGACTTTAGACTTGTGCGTCTAACGTCTAAAGTATAATAGATAAATTACAAGAATAAAAAATGAGAATACAAAAAAGTATTTAGAAGTCAGCATCAGAGCAAAAAAAGAGGAAAAAGCATTTTCCTTGAGCTTTGAGTGATTTTCTTCAGTTTGGAGTTTTGAGTGTTGTGTGAATTTAAGCTGTTTATTTGTGAATTGTGAATGACACGCGTACACTTTTTACTCTAGTGGAGATTGTAGAGTAATAATATAGAAAATAGAAATCATTTTTCATCCTCTTTCTTCGCTTGAGGTAGACGACTAGCGGCAAAATGTTTGGAACTGACGAAGAATACACGATCGAATATTCGGAAGTCGCACTGGCTTCCGATCTTCGAAAAACCGTGTATAATAATGAAGGTCGCCTCAATGACCCGTACGCACACTTTTTGTGCCGGTCGCGTGCCTACCGAATCTGCAAAAGGTATACAAAATACTTAACAAACACTTATCTATAGCTTTGGGGGATTTCTATTAAATTAAGTTAAATGGTGTTGGTTCTACATTCTCAGTTCTCAATGTTTTTTTGTTCTGGGGATTTTTTATTCCTTGCATTTTTTTCATGATTTATCAGTAGTAGTTAGGTAGTTAGTACCGTGCTTAATCAAAATGATTACTCAAATGATTCAAAGTAGAGGTAGGTAGAAGGTAAACATAAGAAAAATGTTAACCGTACACTGCATACTGCATCCTGCACACTGTGTGGTCTGGTCTAGCTACGCATTTTACCTACATTCTACATTGTTTGCATCATTGAACATTTAGTTGACATTTTACATTTAACCAGTCTCTACATTCTACGTTCTACGTCAAACTGATTTCAATTACTCTATGTAAACAAATGTACACCAAACACAAAGAGATTTTTGAGACTTGCTGAGCTCTTATACCTACCTTGGTTATACAATACAGTACAAACAAGAAAAGAAACAGCACGTTTAGAATTCTCCTCAAATCCTGAATCTTGAATCCTGAAACAATCCAGATTTTTCATGCATCCTTAAAGTGTGTTCTTAATTCAAGGGTTTTCGAGTGAAAACTGAACATTGGCATTGGTACAATTGAGAAGAAGCTGTAAGCAAAAACTAAAACTCAGGTTTTTCAACTACTCTATTTAAATCTAGAGTCTAGCATCCAAAATCCAGAACCTATAATGTAGAAGTTAATTTATTCATTATTGTAAAAAATAATGAAATGAGAAGAATATTATTGTATTTGAAAAATTAAAAGCCTTTGATTGTTATGCTTTTCTACTTAGCTACGCACATCGCACAGCAAATCACATTACTCATTACACACAAGTTTTAAGTCTGCAGCACCGTTGTCGTCATTGCAGATCGTTGAATATTGAATATCTATCTATTCCCTATAACAGATAACTTAAGGTGATGAAAAGAAAAAGGAAAAACAGATCAAATATCTCATGCAGTGTTTTTGCATTTGAAGTTTCGCTTCGATAACTACTATACCATTTATTTTTTTGATTTTTACACAGTCAACTCTCTATATAATTTCAACTCAAGACTCTAGACTCTAGACTAAACTCTCTCAGTTCAAATATATTTAAAGTCGTCTCTCCCTTCTCTTCTCTCTTCATTTTCCACCTGTTCTCAACATCAATATTAATATTAATATTTTATGTGTTGTCGGTGTCGGCATTTCTTTCTAGTGATTTAAATTGTGAGAATGAAATTTAGAGTATATTATTAGGCCTTTATTATCTGCAGTGGTAAAGGGACGAGACTGATGAATAGACATTACACAGGCATTAAAATTACATAGCTAATAATACAACACCACGTGCAAAAAATAATCATTCAACGAGAGATGAAAAGTAATAATGATGCGGTTGTAAGTTGTAATAAAACATGAGGGAAAACTAAAAGTATCTCAATTTTCGATTCTCAATTCTAAACGTATTTATTAAGTAGGTAATATCGGTATATGGAATTTATCTACAACAATCAAGAGTAAAGAATCAAGAGTCAAGAGAAAAAACAAGAGACCATTAAGTTTTTCCACGTGTACCTATTTTATTTTTGTTTCCCTATAAATTTACATTGCATATTGCATCGCTTCATTTAGAAAATTATCCACATCGTCTCTCGTCACAGTTGTACAGATTCATTTTCAAGAGTACATAAAACTATTTAATAATACAATATACTGCAAATAACGCTTAAATGCAAAATATCGCAAATCTCTCGAGCTTCGAGCTCTGACGTAGAAGAGGAAAGAAACTCGACTTTGGGGATGGTTCTAAGTTGCAAATTGTAAATTGAATCTGATAATGTTTGTTTGAAAATATCCACTTTATTATGTTTTACACATCATCGTTATTTTGATGAACGCAATGTTTTCTGTTGTGATCATAATTTTATGGAGTTTTAAACTCATTTTTATTGTCTGTCTATTGTCTATTTTTACTATGTACACTTTGCTACTCACTATGTACATAATACAGACTACAGACTTGAGACACGAGGCCAAGATTTTGCAAATTTGAATGGTTTTTTTATTCATTTTTTTTATATAATATAATCTCCTGTTGAACAAACAGCAAACAAGGAAAATGGGGACAATGCTCAATGATATTGTAAATTGTAATGGAAAATATTAAGCATGTAACATGTGAATTCACAGTTTGACATTTGAAAGCAAATAATAATATGAGTGTATAGATTTGATTCGATTCAATTCAATTCAATTGACTGTAATATAATATGATATAATGATATGCTAACATTCAGTCATTCTCCATTTGACTATTTAAATTTGAAGCATACTGAATGAGGATTGAGGCACGAGGAATGAAATGAGTCAGCATTTATAAATAATCCTCCGTTACACGTTGCACATCTCCATCTTTTACGTTTTATCTTTTATGCTCTCGATTCTCGATACTGCTTAGTATTATGCATTTACCATTTACGCACTGTTTGACTGTAGGATTCATGTCAACGAGAAAAAAATGCTGTTTTTTCTTTTCATATTATTTATTTAATTAATTGGTTCTAGCGTCTAGATTCTAGATTCTAGATTCAACGTCTAAGGTTCATATTACCGTCTTTGTTACTTTTTTTAGACAAAAGAGAATTTTTTATCAGTAAAAATCTATGTCGAGTCTCGACCGATTAAACAAAATGCAGCGTTTATACAATAGACTTTAGATGACATGAATTTATTATGCATTATGCACGAAAGTGTATCAAAATCGTAAAATCCTAAGTTTGACGTTATTTATCTGCTTCTGTACGAAAATGAAAGATACTGTACGATAATAAATTTGAGTACAAACAATAAAAAAAACTCAAAAACTATTTATTTTTCTGAAAGGGAGTGATGCGTTGCTAAAATTTAAAATTAATGTCCCTATTCGAAATTCGAATTTCCAATTCCCAATTTTGAATCAAGTATGACGAAAAATGAAAAGTGACAGTCCACAGTTTACACTTTATACTTTTACACATGTTTACATTTTACATTCGTGCGACTAGATTGTAGATTCTAGATTAGTCACGCTACAAACAAATAAAAGTCACTTGATGTAATGTACGACAAGTAACTCACGACTTTTTTCATCCTTCGGCTTCGGCTTGGGCTGAATACAGGAAAAAGAGTGAAATGAAATGACAACAAAATATACTCAAAGTCCCAAGTTATCTAAAGTTTAAAGGATGACAAAGAAAAAGATGAACTACGATTTACATGTTTGTTGTATGATGGAGCATTATGTATCTGTAATTTTTCAACGCATCGAGAATCGAGAATCGAGAATTGAGAGTAGAGAGAGAAAGGATATTGCACACGCAGATTGTGTATTGTGTTGAATTATAGAAAACAAAGTTATTAAAACTTGCATGATTACATCATTGAGGATTGACGAGTGACGAGTGTCGCCTGCAGTCTCTTCCTGTCCTATAATAATAACTACCAACTCCAAACTAAATACACACTATATTATTGTTTATTAGTTATTACAATTATAATTCCTTAGCCTATACAGTACACAAAATTACAATATTACACATGTTACTTAACTTGACTCAAGACTCAAGACTCGAGAAAATGGAACACACTGAAATTGAAAACAGAAAACAAAAAACAAAACAAAATCCCTCCTTCATATTTGTATTTTGTATTTTTGCTCTTGAGAATGCTAATGCTGCACCACAGACTACAGACTCTTCTCATTCATTCACAAGTGTTTTTGCAGAAAATCACAAACATTGTTCTGATAAATACATGTACTTTTAATAACAAGATATATAATAATACGTCTTGTGCCTTGTGCCTCGTATTCTATATGTATACAGTATACTGCCTACAAGAGTCATTTGTACACTATTTCCCACTTGTGTATGTTTTTACTATTTGCTATTTGATATTTGCATTGCTCTTCAATCTACAATCTACAATGGAAATCAGAACAATGGTCTACAGTCTACACATGCTGTATATTGCATATCGTAATACGTACAACACATGAGGATTGAGGATGCAGAATGAAGAAAGGATGCTATCATTTTTCACATGCATAGAAAATATAAATATTTCCAACTTGCAACGTAGTTAGTAGTTTTCCATTGTATTGTAGATACTTTGTACATATTACAAACATGTAGGTATTAATATTAATATTATGATAAATAATAAATAATAATAAATAAACGGTGCTGTGCAATTTGTCATCTCAAAGTATATGAACGACGAGCAACGAGCTACAAAAACAATGCTGTACAAATGGCACAAAATGCAAAATGTATGTACAAAATGTACAAGTTGAACAGTTGTCAGTTTTGTCAGCAAGTTTTGTATTTGTATTTTGCACAGTGTATAAGACATAAGACATGCATGTGTCGGAAAACGTGAGATGCAGTATCACAAAGAGCGGATCAAATGTACAAAACTTGAATTGTTGTTCTCACTTGTTCCTCTTGTAGATATTTTACCTCTTACCAAATTTCACACTAGACAATCAGCATGATAAGATGAATGCACAAAAATCTTGATATGCAAAAACGGCAAACTACAAACGGAAGGATAAAATACAAATACAAATACAAAATACAGTGCATGAAATGTAACATCAGTCTTCAGTCACCGGATACGCTATACGCTATACGTTTGTACATTGTACATTTTTTGTTGTGTCAGTTGTCGACATAAAAGAAGATGTGTGATCTTTGATAGGACAAAGGACAAGAAATTGATGTCTCAATTTGTCTTGCATTGTCAATTGTCAATTGTATTTATAGTGTATGCAAAACAGAGTAAATAAATATGTTGTTGTCTAAATGATAGTGATTGTATTTTGTATTGTATTTTCATGCCCATTGACCAGTTTCTAGTTTCTAGTTCCTATTTACATAATGTATTAACTTTTCCCGTCTCGGTCCAATGTACATTGTACACTGTACTGTTAGTTCATTGTAGAAGGAAGTTGACTACAAGAAACAAGAAACAAGAAACAAGAGATTGTTGATTGTTGATACTTGATACACGGACAAATGACATGCTGAGGAAATGGAAAGATATAAAACTGGACGATGGAAGATGGACAATGGACAACTAAACTCACCGTTATGTATTCTGTCTGTATCTGTAGTTGTATCTTCTGTAAAGGTACATGTGAAAGGCAGGATAAATTATAAATTATGCAGTGATATAAATCCGAGAGAGCAAAAGATTGTCGGTAGTGTCAGCTGTTCAGATTTCAGATGATTGTACTGATGTAATATGTGCAATGGGCAGCTGCAGGCTATTGCTATCGGTATCGGTATTTGTTAATTCAGTTGATTACGTGAAACGTAAAACTCGACAATAATAATAACTTTTCCCTTCAACACTCATCAACTCTCAACTCAACACTGAACACTGAACATGCAAATGTTATCAGTTGTCAGTTGTCAGTTTGTGTGAAAAACAAAAGGTGAACAACTTTTATAGGTGAATAGCAAAATGAGGAATAGCAAACGATGTAGGTTGTAGTTTGCAGATGAAGGGTTGAGGATTGCATGTAGAATTTTGAATGTAGATTGAAGAGTGGCTTTACTCTTTACCATTTACCATCATAATTGGTTCGAATGAAGGCTGCACTCTTTTAATTAAAAGTCAAGTCTTTAATTAAATTTTTATCTCTTTTTTCACTCTTCCTCTGTCTCTTGTGATTTAAGTCTTCAACCTGTGCGAACCTGTGCGAACAAATACGTTTGAACTTTGTTAAACTCTCAAGTCTAGGAGCTCGGAGCTCGGAGCAAATAAGTTGGAGTTTGGAGTTTGGAGCTTTTTGTTGGAGTTTGTTTCGAGTTTGGATATTTGAATTAAAGAAAATTCTAAATTGGGAATATTCTCCATCTCCTACATGACTATAAATATGCACAAACGGGCATCAATTACTATAAAATTGTAGGCGGATAATTAAATGGGCAATGAAAATTTGCTGATTTAGTGAATTTAATTTTCCTCTAAAAATAATCAGACGAGTCATTACAGTAATTTTGCAATTTTGCACCCACACCTCCAGCTCCAGCTGTTCTCTTTTAAAAATACTTGTTCTTTTTCTAAATATTCAACATTTGTACGAGGATGAATAACGAATAGGCGGAACTGGTAACTGGTTACAGGTAACTGATAAAAGTGTAAAAAAGGGGTTGATGGGAACAAGTTAAAAGGTGAGGACAAGGACGGTTCATTTCATCTGATAACGCTGTAAAAATGTAAAAATGTAAAATACACATCCCACATCTTCCTCTTCTTTCCGCGTAACTGGTAACTGAACTGAACTGGTCAGTGAAGAAAATCACTGTGTTTGGTGTTAGCATAACAATAAAAAATACAAAACACAAAGACAATCAAAACTACTCAAGTCCCAAGTATGTTCTGAGTTTAGAGTTTTGACTCCTGAGTGCTGACTATGATTGATGAGTACAAATTTTCCTTTTAATAGCCATGTGCCTGTGACTGTGACTACGACTATGTAACTTTTAAGTGTAGAGTGTAGAGTGTAGAGCGTACAATAATGGGACTTTGAGTTTTGAGTAGAAATAGTTTTGCCAATCCACAATCTACAATCTACAGAAAAAATGCTTATCCCTTTGTTTTGCCAGAAGATGAACCTCTTGGGAAATTTACATGTTATTGCATTGTAATTCATGCATCCATTCGAGGAATTGTAAACCAAAGCCAAGAACCAAGCACCATATATCATATAATATTATAGTATGTTGTCTTGTATTGTTTTCTCATGTATATCAAGTGTACGTGTGAATTTAAGAGCAAATGGGAAAATATGTAATGTGTTTAAAATATAACTACATTCAATACTTGAGATTCTCCACTTAAACCCATATTTGTCATTATGAATGTACAGTAAAGAGTAAAGAGTTGACGTAAATATTGTTGTTGTTGTCTATCGCAAATTTCAAAATCACTTGTAGTTTGTAGTTATATTAAATATTATATTAATAATTCCTGATTTCACATTCAATGTGGATTCATGTTAATGTGGTGAATGGAATGGTGAATTATCCGTTATTGTTTCTGTATTTTTTTCTTGAGGTTTTCAGTGACTTTTGAGTTTTAAGATTAGATTTTTCTCGAGAGAAAAAAACACACACATTGGCTAGTTGCTACCGGTTTCGTCATGATAGAAAAAGTACACAATACATGTTCATAAACAGGGACGAGAGAATCTTACTTCATTATTTTATCACTCATCTTTTTTCTTTTATCTATAGATAAATTAACTTGCAACTATTTTCTACCACTGTTTCCGCTTTTATATTAGAAAATAGAAAATATTGTCTTCCCGTATTGTGTATTGTACTTGATATTTTTAATGCAACAAAGTTATTCCTATTTGTTATTCATAAACCGTACGTGTTTATTTTATTTTACAAAATCTAGGATCTAGAATCAGGAAAGAAGAATCATGCAGATTCATGCAGAATGAGGAGCAAATTCATATTCATGTGCATAAGAGAAAGTATATAATATAATATAATAAGGCAAATCATTTTAAATTCCCTTAAATCTCCACCATCATTTTTTTTATGACAAAATGATTGATTAATTACTTAATAAAGTGGACGTGTAAACTGTAAACATCAAGTAGGATTTGTCTATCCTTTTTACTTTTTAAGCTTACACAATACCAAATACACAATGTTTGGTGTTTGGTGATTTGTCTATAAACTATACTCAAAATTCAAGAGTGTATGGTCAATTGCGGGAGTTCAAATGGGAATTATAATAATAATCATCAACACCAAACACCAACATCATCGACAATCGACATAGACATGGAAATGGACAACGACGTCGTCATCATAATCCATAATCATCATGATGCTTGGTCATGCTTGTGTACAGCTCACGCTCTTGTCTTGTCTCTTGTAAAAGTGCAATTTAAAACTCGTGAGAACACTATTAGTTTATGATGATGCAGTATATTATTAATATTACAAAAGTAAGGAGTGTGGAGTATCGAGTATGAAGAATAGAGTATGGATTTCGCTTGGTTTGGTTTAGGCTTTGGTCTGCAATTTGTATTTTTTTTTGCTAAAATGCGCATTACGCATTCATTATATTTGGAGAAATAACTACATTTTAATGACAAGACAGATTACAGATTACAGTCTTACACATGTACAGTGTGCATTGGGCATCAAATATCAAGTATCAAGTAGACATGATGTATGTATTGTGTATTGTGTATCAAGTATTGTGTCATTTTCACTGGTTCTAATTTGTATACTTTTGTGTTTTCTTCCTCTTGTTACAATGTTGCATAACGTATAACGTGTAACTTGTATGATTCATGTGAATTTAATCGGTAATAATAGACTTTGACATGGCGCACGTGTTTTTACATTTTCCTTTGATTTTACTCCATGAGTTTGTAGTTCAATGCGTGGTACAATGTACACTGTATTTGCATCATGTATTGAGCATTGAGAATTTGAGTTCTGGCTCTCTGATGTTTTTATTTGTTATTGATCAGGTGTTGTTTTCTGTCTTGATTCTTTTTGCCCACACGACCAAACACCAAATTCAACCTTCAAAACCGTCCAATTTTGTCATAGATAAAAATAATAACAATAATTTTTAATTTGTACACTGAGGAGCGAGGAGTAAATATTAGATATGAGGTAGATTACTGTACGTGGGTGTAATTTTGTCCCTGGTGATTAGTTTACACATTTTGGCATTTCGCACAACAAATAACATGTAAGACGTACGCAGGATTATTGGTAATTTTGTATAGACAAAAGATATAAATACATGATTGACTCATAGGAATCATATTATGATTTTACACCGTATAATTTCCACAGCTCAAGCCCCAAATTTAACGAGTGTCGAGTGTGTGCATAAAGCACAAAATACAAAAACAAGCGAATGACGATTGAAGATTGGTTGTACTACTAGTTGCAAGTTGTAACATTGAATGAAAAACCTCAAGCAAAGTGCTTAGTTACTTCACTTGTACATTGTGCAGATAAATAGACACAATATTATGACATATTTCTCTAGAAATTGAATGTTTACACAGTGATTAGCACTTTTCAAGATTCAAGATTCAAGACTCAAGATGCTGTCAGCAATTTGTAATTTATAACGTAGGTAAAAAGTAAAAAGGAGGCAAGAGGGAGATACATTATCATTGAAAGCGACAGTAATAATAGAATAAAATTATAATGGCCAGATTACGGGAACAAGTGACAGTTTTCTAGCTACTTGGTGAGATGTTCACTCCTTTTCTGCATTCTGCATTCTGCATTCTATACACATTGTACATTGTACTGTATTTTGTGCATTATGCATTCTATTTTGTATTGCAAATCCAGCCTTGATTTGTTTTTACTTTTTAAGTAATTCACAATTCACAAATCATAAACTGCAAATCATACTAAGATATTTTTGCAAAGTCATAAAAACTCCTTGTCGTTACTTGATAATTTGTAATGAAAGAATGAAAGATTGCTTACTTAAAGTTTCAAGTTTCAAGTTTCAAGTTGTTTCTTCCTTTAGCTCCTTAAAGCTAAAAAGTATAAAAATAAAAATAAGTGGAGACCCTCGATTCTCGACTCTAAACTGTAGATATAATTTTTTGCTTGTTCTTCAATAGTAAACAAACAGGTACCCCTAAGTACAAATGTGCATTATACAGCTAAAATTGTTCACAAGTGCAACTACTTCAAAATCTTGTTCGTATAGATAATAGTTATGTGAAAAATAAATAAAAGCTTGTATCGAAAGGAAAAAGAACCTTGTGCATTGTGCACGTTATGTAAAAAAAATTGTCCCAATAATAAAAACTATGACTAAAAAAATAGTATCAATATAAATAATTACCTAGTACAATCTCGAATCTCGAATCTCGAATAACAAATTAGTGAAAGATGATGTGCATTTTTACTGTAGAAAATGAACATGAAACGAAACCAAAATTGAGCTAATACCTAATATCAAATACAAACACGTTTAAAAAATTGACACAGATATATTTCGTACACGTGTACTTTTATACACGTAATAGTAGATAGTAGATAGTAACACGAGGGAAAGAGATGCCATGTGACTTTTTGCACAAATTCAGTTTCCCTTTCCGTAACATGAACAATAAAAGAATTTTCATGTCTATATTTTTTCTATATTGATTTACCTTCTCGATTTTCCATTCTCATACATGAAATAATAATTCTTGAAATGAAGAGGATATTATTGGCATTTGAGAAGTTCTATCAAAAAAAAGAAAGGGAGAGTGAGTGAATGAGAAAGGAGGATGGTTCATGTATCACGATTAGGTAATATCTAATATCAAGTGTAATTTGTATAGATATCATGTTTCAGCCTGCGTGTATTTCGTAATTTGCATTTATGTACATGCTTTTGAATTTTTGAATTTTACTTCTTACTTTTCACTCATTTCCTCCATTAAACGCTCAACTACTATCGACCATCTACTTTCTATCGACTGTTTTATTATTTGCATTAAAACACAAACAGTTGTTAATTTTATGCATAAAATATAAGCAATCGGCAGTTAAAAGTTAAAACAGAGTTCTAAAACTCTTAACGTCTTACTTATGACTTATGATATCACACCACTAATTTTTATTTATTTACATCCGCATCTTCAATCTTCAATCCATAGGAAGCTTTTTTCCATAATATTAGAAAACTGTCAATAATGCTGGATGCTGGGTAAAGGTGTTTTGACATTGGGTATTAAAAATATTAACGACTTCTATGTGTATACACATTAAAAAAGTAATAATAATAAATCTAATGAGCCATAAAGCATGACAAAGTGAAGAGGAGGAAAAGATTGAATTTAATCATGTAGTGCAGTACAAATTATGAATGATTTGCATCAAATATTAAATCTGCTTGCTTTAAATGTCAACTTCCTAAGTACAAACAAACACGTTTACATTTAAAAGTTTCAGAATTTAGAGTTTAGAGTTTAGAGTGTGGAGGATAAATCACACAAATATTTACTTGATTATTTGTCCACAGTCCAAGAATGTCCACAGTGTGATTTTATCTACGAGATTTCCTCACATAGAACATATAACAAAAGTACTAGATATTCAAATATGTCGGATTTTAGGATGCAGGATGAGCTAAAGACAATAAGAGACAAGAGATAAACGGCTCAATTACATATATATTATCCGCTGGAGACTTTAATGTTTAATGGCTGACCATTTATTCCAAGTCCAAAGTGTGGCACAGTCACACTCATTCTTTTCTGTTCTCTGTTGAATTTTCAGTGTTTGTGTCAGTAGTCAGTAGTCAGTAGTATTGTGTCAGTGGGACAGAGAGTAATATCAACTATCAAGCTGAGCTATTCTTCCATCCGAATTTTGCGCTGTTGTACAAAAACTCTCATCTCACATTATATTAGATATTAGACTTTAGACTTTAGATTATGCACTGTGCATAAAATATTATCAGCTATATTAGCTATAAGCCATACAATTTGACATGGATACAGAATACCGAATATTTACAGAGTACAGAAATTTCATGTTTTACACGCCCAAATATGCGTGCTGTGACTTACCTACTTCCCATTTCCCATGCAGTGAACTGTGCATACCAAGTATAAATTATCAAGTATAAAATAAGCTCAATTTTCTATACGCAAAACACTCAACAGACAACAAACAACAAACAACAAACATTGTTTGCATGCATATTTCAGATTGGAGGAAAACTTGAAGATTTTTCAATTTTTTCTGCAACTGTTCTTTATTTATATAGTAAATTGTATATTATGCTGTAAACTGTAGACTGTAGACTGTAGACTGTAGATAGATGACGGCGTGGACTTGAACAAATTGTGAATTACGTTGAAGGGACTGGAAAATAAATAGTTTGGCACGTAAATTCTGAAGGAGATGGATTGCTCATGGCTATTTGAACGGAATGCTCAATGCTCAATGCTCACATTTGTACTTTGTACATCTTGAGTCTTGAGCGCCCATTTATTTTTCAGTCTCCTCTTTTGAACATTTACTTGATTTCTTTGCGAATCTCTTTGTTCTCATCTCAACTTGGATTAATTATGCCGATTAAAGAAAAGAGTGTGTGTGCCGAGTGCCTAATAAGGAAACAAATAGGCATGTTACAAATATCTTACGCTCTAATTTGACATTTGACGCAAAGCTCTTTGTGATGATAAAACACACAACACAAGACACAAAACATACAATATGAATGTGTGCAGAAAATTCAAATATGGGCCATTGACGAGAATCGAAAATTCGTACTTGGTATTTTTTATTTTTTGCAATGGATTTCTTTGAAAAATGCCCGTGGGACATTTGAAACATGTGTAATATGTAACATGTAACATCCAGACAAGAGACAGCCATTGCTATTTAATTACGCAAATTACATAATGCTGATAAACTTGAACATTTGGATTTGGATTTGGATTTGAGAACACTTGTGCATCAAGACTTTGGAATTTATAGTTCAGGGGGTAAAAGGTGAGTTTCTTTGTTAGGATTGGATAAGTCATTTGTAAAAACATAATGTTGAACTATACTGTTCTTTAATTTTTATGCAATTTTCAAGTTCTGCTCTTCAGTTGAGACTTGAGAGGAGGGAGTCGACTTGTTGTTTGACTGGAAGGCTATCTGTTTGTCATAAATTGTATTCAGACACAATGTACGTACAACAGACAACAGATCATCTGCTGTAGATTGCAGATGACTGTATGCTGTATCGCATTTTTGAACTTGCAAAAATGTAGAAAAATCTCATATTCTCAATTCTCAATATAGTTCAAGTTCTTTTTTCCATACTTCGTTAAACTTTGGAATTCAGAGGCTAACATTTTTCATGAATAAAGAACAGAGTCTACTGGTCAACTTGTCAACTTGTATATAATTCAAAAATCACGAGTTCAAAAACGAGTCTTTTTAACATAAAATGACAAATGAAAATGCGACACATCATCTCATTTATATTACTAAGGAAAAATGTAGGTAAAATCAGGGAGAAAGCACCAGGGGTTCTCAGCATGTTTTGAATCTTGAATGTTAAATTGAGCATTGAATGGTTCTTCTCTAAATTTTCAGTAGAGCACGATCAATGATCAATGCTGTGAATGTCTTGTACTTTGTACTGTTTTGATGTTTTTGATTGATTCGACATTCAAGCACACAAAAGAAGATGATCCATGCACAGTGTACAGTGTACAATATACAGGTTTACATAAATTTGAAATTGAACTCAGGCTAAATCTCAGCATAGAGATCTCAGTAATTATTGTAATCTGAGACCAAGATGCCATAACCTACATCAAACGGAATGTAAAATAAATTACAATTACTCACACATGTTATTATGCCGATTGCCAATTGAACTTTGAGCTGCCAAATGCCAATGAAGCGCCCAGTAGCTAGTATCTAGTATCTCGTGTTATCCCTTTGTAAAACAACACCAGATTTATAACATGGAGCAATATCATAAACCATAAACCATTTGATATTGTTTTGACTTTTCGATTTTGAATGAATTAAAGTATTGAGCGTACTGATTGAGGAATGTGAGGTTCAGATTACAAGTCCAAAGTCGTTACATTATACATTATACAGTGCAGTGCATGAAATTAATGCAGTTGTAATTCCATGTTAAAAAGCTGTTCTGTATTCTGTACATTTAAGAATAGCAACATAACACATAGTGTTTAGCATAACAGTTAGAGTGTCCCTATTCCACCGTATATTTTGCATTCATCGTGTTCAAGATGCTAAAAGAGGAGCAAATATTGTCTATGCTCAATGATCAAGGATTATTTTTATGGTTTTCACCGATGGTTATGATGGGGAAAAGTGTTTTGTAAATTCTTGAGGGTGATGAGTGATGAGATTATACATTATGCAGTGAAGCCAGTATAATTCCTGGCGTTTGCAATCCTAATGTCTTAATTTGTTTTCAACCAACTCGCCTTTGGTCTTTTGTTTTCACGAGTAGAATCCATAATAATTGTGGTGAGCAAAAATGAATGGAGCAGAAGTGAATAAGTAGGTGTTATGTGTAGTAAATGTCTGTAGTCTGTACACTGTACATTGTACATTGTACATATGTCTGTGGTCAGTTGTGAATCTGGGTGACATGAAATAGTAAACCAAGTATCAAGTATAAAGTCAGAAAAAAATGAACCCAACTTAACTTGTACGGCAAACACCATAGAGCCAAATTAAAAGAGAATAGAGAATCACAACAGGCAACAGCCCAAATTGTAGATTCACTTGTATGTAAATTGTAGTAAATATAATAAATAATAGAGCACACGTCCATTGAAGATAGATTACACAATCCACAAAAGATGATGGTAATAATTATCATTAGCCAGAGCCAGAGTAGCCTCCATCTCCCAATCTTCTTTAATTCTCAATGCATAATAACCCAGCATTGAATTGAATGTCGGAAGGATGAGCAATGGTCACTTGTCTAATGTCCAATGTCTAGCCCAAAGAATTCAGCATCTAGTATCTAATATCTAGCTGCTATTAGCAAACTAACTTGTACAATTACCAGCCATTACCTCAAATGAATAGCCGATCTACACGATTACTCAGGATTATGTTGCGTTATTAGACAGGTTCATACTTTTCATACTTAATACACATTACACATTATGCCTCATGTACTCGGGCAACGATTAAGCATTTTCTCATAAATACCGCTCATTTTAATAATTCCCTTTTCTTACCCATCGGCATGTTCAATGTTCAATCCAATGTTCCCACTTCATACTTGACACAATGAACTATGCTTATTTCTGATTGTCAAGAGTACATGTATACATTTGAATTTCAATGAAAGAGCTATGCATATGAAATTCTTATGAGGATTAAACAATACACTCACACTGTACAGTGTTATTTTTACAGATCTCAACTTGTCCATTCTATGCAAAGAATAATGTCTTCTTTTCTTGGCTAATTTAATTTTGTAATTTCTGCACTTGAATAAATGCATGTTCTCTTATTGACACTCTAATATATTGAGTATTGAGTGCTGACCCATGTACTCTGATTTAACAAGTCAGGTTCTAAAACATGTTGGATGATGGAAGAGGGAGTAAGAGTTTAGCTCATGTTTTACGTATATGAGTCTCAATTTTCTTGTGGCTTGTCATGTCTTCATCTAGAATCTAGAATCTGGGTTGTTGGTCAGTTCTTCCTATATTTTTCTTATGTATTATATGTAGTGTGTAGTGTGTACTAAAGTCCACATGTTGACTGCAGATATTTATAAATAATTATAACGCTATAATCAAGTCTACAAAGACAAAGGATTGAGTATCATCTCCGTCTTCTGCTTGAGCAGATTAATGACTCCACTTTCTTGTTCTAAACTCAAACTGCCACTTGCACACTCTACACTCAACATTCAACATTCAACATGTACACCTGCTTTACTTGTTGGTCATTAGTTTGGGCACATTATACATTGTACACAGAGTACACAGGTAATTAGTTTCTGCTCAAAACCTCTTTCAAATTTTTTTTCAGGCCGTCTACTCACTACTCACACTCACACACGTTTACATTGAGCCTTTTTGTGTTCATGTGGTTTGGCTTGGTGTGATGTTGCGAGTTGCGGGTTGCGATCATCGTCTTTTCTTATCCTTTTGCTCACTGGTCACTACCTATCTAAATATTACCTGTTGTCTACATAAACTCAATGTACACTGTACACCGTACAGTGAATATTGAGCGGCGAACGGTTTAGTTAGCACGCAACGAGTAATTTAATCCTCCTCCTCCGTTTGAAGTTTGGATTTTGAGTCCATTCATGTTGCATGTGATATGTGATGCAAATGAGGGGCAAACATTTGTATCAACTAAACAAGATATGAATGAATGAAGAGTTAAGAATGAGAAGAAGAATTGCTGTTGCGAAAAAGTACCAGTATTTCTACTGGTATTCATTTTCAATGTGCATGTATGCACGTCGTGTGCTCCTTCTCACTTTCCTCCTCTCTTTGCCGTTAAATGTTAAATATATCCGGAATGAAGCCAGTAACAGCGTCATGTATCAAGTACCATGTATCACATTATACAGAACAGAATTTAGAATCTATAGTGTGAGTGCACTGAATACACTCTATATTAATATAAATATAATCATGACAAAAATACATAAATGAATGTAAAAATGCATTCCAAGAACTTTTCGTACCAGCAACCAGCATATTTTATTTATACACACAACACACATCAACAGAATGAAGAACGAGTCAATAAATTCAGTGTTAAACCCTAAATCACGAATACGAATATGAATGAATTTAATAGTTTTGACTTTTGAGATACAGAAAGAATTGCTTTTGTATGTAAATATCTCGAAGGATAATCTATGCATTTATATTTGTGAAGAGTGAAGAGTGATGAACAGAAGGAAGAGAAATTCCACCTCGAACTTTGAAGTTCGAACTGAGTCCAACGAAGCCTCCAACGGTGAAAAGATTTTCAACTGTTTCATCTTTCACCTCCCTTTGAACTTGAATGTTGAATATCAAAGGTGGAAGGTGGAATTTGTCAAATTACATATTTATTATAGAATAACGAATAATGAATGCGGACTAGTCTCGAGTCTCGAGTGTAAAGTTTTATGTATTGGCCGTATGATGATCCTATGGTATTTTTATGATGGTATTTTCTTCCTTGTCCATTGTCCATCAATTTATTTCCCTGCATTCCATCCTTCGTCTTCCACCTTCCATCATGCTTCATACTTTGAATAAGTCGCAGTCTGAATTATTCCTATATCCTGCGTGGAAACAAATGATGATGGTGATGATGCCAGCTGGGCGTGCTAGATGCACAGATAGTTTTGCATGTTTGTTCGGATTCATTGCACTGGATTGCATTCGATTTTCCTCTGTATTAAATGATACAAGGATTGATGGATGGATACATCACCTATCTTCCATCTACTTTCTACTGTCGGCGACTGTTTATCTACAGGATTCTCTCTGCGAAGCGGAACTCTTCACATACATAATCTAGAATCTAGAATCCAGATTGAGTATTGAGCACTGAGGATTGAGTTGAACTTTTTCAAAAAAGCCCCATTCACATCTCTACGTGTTTATTTTCATGTACAGACAAGAAACGCGTGTACAAGTACACTATGCACAAATATGTAAATATCCACAAACTACAAGCTAGAAACTACAGGAATTGAATTTGTCGTCCATTTTTCACTGGCGGGTGCTTAACTATTGACTTACTCTACACATGTGTGTAAAATTGAACAAGACACAAGACAGAAAACAGATACAACTGATGCACATACTTTTTAAAGGGAAATACATACAAATTGCTTACACATTCAATATTCAATGTTTCCTTCTTCATTCTCCATTCTCAATTCTCCATCGGCAGATGCATGTGTGTAAAATGTAAAATATAAAATGTACATAGAGAATAGAGATAATAAGCATTTACAAATAACAATAATGGATAATGGAACACAGAGAAGAAAATAATGAGGTAAAGATGACTTGTGGAAACTTCAGTGGAGGATGGATAGAACGGTATTCAATGCTATTATGTAGGATTGAGGATTGAGGATGATCTTTGGATGAATGCCTTGCTTTAGTTTCTGTTCAATGTTCACTGTTCGGTTACGGGTGTACAAAATACAAATATTACATATGGATTATCACAATGTTACTATTGGCATTGGCTTTCCGTTTTGTTGTATCATCACCGTTCTTCGCTCTTGTACCATTTAATTTTTTATCTTGCTTGCTGTATGTATGTACTCTCTGATTTTTTCATTGTTTGACTCTTACTCATCTTCTTTCCACTGTTGTGATTTGTGATTTTGTTAATGCATTGTGGATTGTGGTGTTTGGTGATGGTAATATTTTAATAGTGTGATGTCATTCTCAATTTGTGTTAAGGTAATTCTTTGTTTTCTTTTTTCATTCACTTGCACGAAAAATAGTTGAACCATTAACCACGCAATCTTGTAATACAGTAGTGAGTTTATATGGGACATGTTGTATATTGTATTGATGGACAATGTATAAAATTATTATTATTTTTCTAAAGTTAGTTTTCAATAAATAACAATAAATAAATGAAAAATGAAAAGAATTTCACGAGAAATCCGTAGAATGAATGATGAAGAAGAAGAAGAAGAAGAAAAGAAACGTGTGGCTCGAAAATCTAAATGTTGTTGTGTTTATTGTTATTGTAGGATAAATTTAGTGGGACCGTCTGCCATATGTCACAGATCACAAATATTCATGATCCATAATTCACAATTCACCATCGTACAGTATTATTTATGTTCACTACAGGCTTCCGAATTTTGATTGAATGAATGAATACTAATACGAGTAAATGTCATATGTGATTCTATTTAATATTTAGTATTCAAAATTCAAACGTCTCATGTTTGATGCCTGACAGTTGAGGCTAATCCACGTGATATTTCAAGTTTCAAGGAAATAAAATTCTGAATACTGAATACTGAATTCTCGAATCTCGGAGCGTGTAAAATCATGCAGGCTCTAAATTTATTCCAGAGTACAAACACAATACACAATAGAGTAACAAGGTCAATTTATTATGTGTATTTCCGTTTTACTACTATAAAATTTTTATGTTATGGTATATGCAAATTTCCCATGTAACATGTGACTGCGGCCTGCGGGTAATATAATTTGATTTTAAATTAATGCCAAGTATTTTGAAAATTTATTTCTTACCAGATTTAACAATAAATGTGTGAGCTAGTTTTGAGTTTTGAGCTTTGAGTTTAGTTTTGACAATTTGGTACGAATGGTGATTTGTGGAAGGTACAGCGTGGTATATTATTATGATACATGTATTATGGTATTTCATGTACTTTGTGTCGTATGTCGTATGCAGTAGCTAAGAAGCTTCTTCCCGCATCAAAATCTGGGAACAGGATTCGGCTGGATTTTCCGGACGAATTTTCGCCCAAATTTCAGCCGAAAAAG
>JAQGBH010001109.1:0-36635 GCA_034698265.1 Sminthurinus aureus | reverse complement strand
GAATTTGAAAATTACTCGTGGATGGAATTGACGTCTCCACTTCCAACCTGGGAAAAACTTGAACCTTCAGTTTTATCTCTTGTTGAAAAAATTAAAGCCCATGGAGTTATTCTAGACGACGGCAAACTGTATGATGAGTTCATTTCTGTTCGTGAATTTGCCGATGAAGACAAAATTAAAGAATGGAATGAACATAATATGGATACAGATCAAAGATGGGTGGAAGTTTTCAGTCATTTCAATAGTAAACAAGAACCGTTGACTACTGTACAAGTTGTTGTTGAATTTCTAATGTCACTTCCAGGTAAATATTTAAATAATAAATACCAGCTTATTTAAACTTTAAATTACCATGTTAAAATATAGAACGTGTTTTCATATTATAATTGATTTTCAATCTATCAAAGGCAAAAACGATTACAGAAGACTTTTATTGTTTGTACAGGAACAAATGCTCCAACGGAACGGATATTTTCAAAAGCGAATAAAATTTGGACGAAAGAAAAGGGAAACATGGACATTGAGACTCTGAAATCATTATTAATTATTAATTCAAATTTTGATATGGATTGTATGGAATTTTATAAGTTTCTTCTTTCACAGCCAAGTCTTTTGACTAAAATACATTCTTCAGAAAAATATGATTAATTTCATGGAAACTGAAATGAATTTTTTTGTAGAAATTATGATTATTACAATGTTTGATTGTGTAATAAAAATGATTCCATGTAGCATATTTTCACTGCTAGTTCATCTTACATTGAGAATTATTACTTACACTATGTAGTATTAAATGTATGATAGTTAAATTTTGAATCTTACACTAGATAGAATAAGAAATTTGAAAAAAATTAAGGTGTACTTTTTTTGAGGTTTGAAAATCTGGCAAGTATACCGATGCTCGACGCTCGATATGCCTGATGTAGATATAAAAGTTTATTCACATCCACGTTTGTACATTGTACATTGCACATGTTCTGTGTTCTGTGGGTACTATTGCGTTAACGTTATGACCCTGAAACTCAGCTTCAAGTTTGCTTTCAAGTTTGGAGTTTGGAATTTGGAATAAGATTCAACATTCAACTATTCCAACCTCCAACCAAGTTTCAAAACTCAAAACTCAAAATTCAAAACAGTGGTCTTTTTCACCTTTTTCTGCAACTCGGAAGACCCTCTGCACGTTGCACATTTTTTGCACTGAAAATTTAAATATTTACTCAATTTGCACTCAAAACTCAAAACTCAAAGTCAAATACAGAGCAGCAAAGGCAAATACAATTACGTCAGATCACTATAAATCTATTTTACTCTGATTTTACCATTTCCATTTCCATGAACGTTTTCCTGCTCTCAACCAGTTTGAACCAGTTTGAACCAGTTTGAGACCGTTTAGTTTCAATTTCAGTTTCAGTTGCCAGCTGAAAATAAGAAATTTAAACAAGAACCCCGAAGCTCTAAAAAATGATTTAGATCTGCTGCAATTCATCTTTGTATAAACAATCTCTTTCTCTGTGTGAACTTAGTTTTCAAATGCCATAAAATATCGACATCTCCATTCTCGATTTTAGATTCTCGTTAAAATTTACTGGTGCATCAAACATCAAACCTACCCTCAAAATCTCGGCGATTAAAAATGAATAATTATTAGAACAGGATAAAATTGATCTTGTTTTTCCTTCCTGTTGTAAAAACTTTACTTTTTCTTACTTTATTTTGGAAATGATTTTGTCAATATTCTCTTGATTTTCTCTAATAGTATAAAAAAACTATAAATAGCATTGAAAAAGATTTTTCAAATTTGTGCCTAATGTGGCGTAAAAAATAACAAATATTATTCATAATAAAAACAAGTTTCAAGTCTCCAGTATCAAGCATCAAGTGAACAAGAAACAAAAAGTTTCAGATAAAAATATGGTGGATGTATTAGAAAGTTGACAGTTGACAGGTGCTTATTTTTGACAGAAAAGTTTGTTTATCCCAACTTGCGAGTCATAATGCCCAATGCACAACACTCAACACATAACAAATAACTAGCATAACAAGCTAGTTATACACCCACACAGCTGTGACCCTTTGACAAGAAAAAACAAGAGAAAAAGTCGTGGAGTAAAAGATTTAAATCATATTTCTACTTTCTACTGTCTGCATTCTGCATGTTAACAGTGAAAGAGACTGCAACGGTAATCACTTTAAATCTTGCAAGTGCATATGCATACGTGTCATTTGTTTATACTTGTTTGTCCCACATCTTACCATTCACCATGCATCACCAAAAGCAGGCTAATTAGTTGATTTGAAACGAGAAGCAGAACGAAAACGACCCACCTGATACTTTTATCCGTTCCCTCTACATTCTACATTTACCATTCTCCATTCTCCATATTCCAAGAAGCACAACAAAAAATACACATGAGGTATCCAATTTCGCGTAGGTAATGAAAGGACTAATTAACAGACTCAATTTTACTTGGCAAGACACAAGACAAAGGAAAAGACGTAGAAAATTGGATAGAAACTAATACTAAATCCGCCAAATTTCAAACCCACACATGACATGCAATCCGAAAATCCAAAACATGTGTACAATTTACAATCTGGTGTGTGGAAACTGGAAATACTGGAAATGTTGGATAAATATGTTGTAACAATGTGGGAAATGTTTTCACAAGACACAAGACTTGTATAAAGTGTAGAGAGTAGAGAGTAAAGAGTAAAGAAAACGTGAACATTTGAGAGTAACATTTAGACGGTTTTTAGGTGCGGTTTTCAATTTCCCCCATTCCACAGCCAATATCAAATATCCAACCTATTTATCCGTGTTTTTCAATTCAGCGTAATAACAATTTTCCTGTCCTGTGAAAATTCAACAGGGGGGTCGTTTGCATATTTTGGGACAGTGAAAATATGGTATTAAAGGTAACCTTTTATATAATGGGCAATGTGTAAGATCTATAATAATGCACGCGCAAGAGCAATTTTGGCACGTGTTATTTTATTTCCAGCTCCCAGAGTTTATATTTACCAATACCAAATACAAATTGTGTATCAAATTAAAAAATCGAATTGGAAATGTTGTCTTTATCAATTGTACGATACAATGTGAGATGTGTGGATGATGTTGAAAAGGTCAATTGGCAATTGGCTTTGGAGTTTGGAGTAAATTCAATTGACGGTTTGCACGAGGCCAAATGGACAGGTTTATCAATATTCTGGTTGCTGGTTTCTGGTTCATTACGAAAAACTTTAAAGGTGAATATTTACAAATGTCATCAGATTCAAGATTCAACAAGGTCAATGGTAAAATTTTTTAATGACAGTTTCTACTATTTACCTTTGAGCTTTTGACCTAGGAAACTTTCTTCAAATTTCCAGCGTACCAAAAAAACCGAAACCGAAATTTTATGAGCTGACGAGATGTGACTTAAATTAAAAAAACGAAAAATACCATTACGATTATTTCACGCTTTGAAGGACATGTATGAAAAATTCGAGTGTGAAAAACTCGAAGCAAAGGATAAAAAGAAAAGTTTGAAATTCCAAATTCCAAACTCCAAAACTTATTGTTAGTCTATGAAAGATTTTACTCTATACTTTACACCCAAATGTTTAAAAAGACAAGGCAGAACAGAACTGATTCTCCTGTACGTAAATAAGAGATGTGATTTTGTCTTATGTCTTATTGACTTGAATCTTGAATCTGGAATCAAATCTGAAGAGTGGATAAACGTACAAACTTTTCTGTCATAAATAGGGACATTTCTGTAGATCTAGATGTAGATTGTAGATAGTTTTGCTTGTTTTTCTTTCAAAACTGTCATGAAGGTTCTCATCATCTCAAATCTCAAAGTTTTGCTTTTGATTCCTGACTCGGTGATCTCCATCATGTAGAATGTAGAATTCTTTGTCTTGATGGTTCGGTCATAGTTCTAGACTCTAGACTCTAGACTCTAGATTTTGAGTAAACCCTTAACAATATGCATTTCCATACATTCAAATACATAATATGCTGATGACATTTGAAATTGTGTCAAGAATTCTGAATACTTTGTTCAATACTTTTCAGAAATATTGCATAATAATTCTATGCAGTTCTTCCCAATTTCTAGTTTCCAGTTTCCAGTCCTAAAAGTGCACCGAGCCCCGAGTTCACTTTATGAATTTCACTCATTGCATTTACAATCAAAGTTCAGCCTGCAGTCTTTATCGTGAATCACGAATAATACTACGACTTTTTACTACGAACTACAAACTACGAACTACGACTCTATTCAGTATTCAATATTCAGTATTCACAAGAATGCACTCAATTCCTGAAAAATTCGTAAAGAGTGAAGAGTAAAGAGCAAGTTAGATAGAAGAATGGAATGGGTGGAATATTAAAGTAATATATGCAAATGCAGATGCATATGTAAAATATGAATAGTGTTGCAAGGAGAATAAAGAGTGAAGAGAGTGAAAGAAAAGTTTACTTTCTCCATTGTACCACATACAACATGTTCCAAGGACCTTCTGTCTTACTTTACACTTTTGACTTTCGACAGTTGATTTTAGATTTTATCTCTAGATTCTACATTCCAGATATCTTACATATTATTCTTTGACCTAGTTGGAACAATTTTGAGATCATACACCCAAATATTTATACAATCTCTACAACATCTAGAATCCAGAATCTAGAATCAAGTGTCAAGTGTCAGGAATCTAGATCTACAATCTAAATGGATATTGCTTTGTCTCACTTCTTTGAGCAAAATACTTTTTTTCAAAGGAAAATATACCGATACTTTTATTGTAATTGTGAGCATTCACAAGGAACATTTTTGAACCTGGTTTGAGATTTGTGTTTAAAATTGAAAGATCTTGATGCTCTGTACTTTTTTGTGCAGAAAGACATTCTGGCTATTGACATTCATCCATGTGTAAAATACATATGTGTATGGTGTATATAGAATGACCATTCACTTTTACTTTCCGTACTTTGTACTTTGCCCCACATGTGACGCTATCATTTTTATATCTTGATGATGTGTCCTTCAGATTGCTTTTGGTTGATGGTTGATGGTGGATGTAGGATGTACCAAGTTTATTTTGAGGCTGTTACTTCATTTTGTTCAGCTTAGTCCATGATCTAGTTAGAAAGGAAATTGATCATGCATATCAGTAGAAAGAGGAAGAAAAGATATAGAGGATCTTTCTTTCTACATTCAGAATTCTCAGTTCAGAAGTTGCTATAGTCGCCAATCGCCAGTCGCCAGATGTTACTTCACATTTCCCATTGAGTTTTATTATAGATTGTAGGAAGATAAATGTCCAGGATTTATTTTTGAGCTCTCATCATCACTCACATCTTCATCTTCATTTTCATCTTCTATATCTAGAGTCCATAACCGGATATTGTATTGGACAACGATAAGAAAGGATAAAGAACTCCTGCAGATTCCTCGAATCTCGAATCTTGAATACATGCAATTTTTCATACAGAAACTAGACACCAGATATCAAAAGTATCAGAATCTAAACTAATCCTATCACACACTCAATACTCATGCCGTGTGTATCTATTTTTTGTCTTAATTCCTCACATGCAGAATAATAATAATTACTATGAATTTTACATCAATAATCAATAGAAAACTCTCTATTGCATTAGCAGTTTTTACAGTAAATTTAAATATTATTCTGTATTATTCTAATTATTCTATATTGCATGTTCTGTATCATGCTTAATTTGTTTTAAAAGTTGTTCTGTTTTTCTCCATCTCTCATTACTCTGGTTTTCAAGATTTGTAGCTTGTAGTTAATACGTAAATTCGGTATTTGTTATTTCGTATTTGATATTTGGTAATTTACGCCTGTTTACAGTCTGTCTACTTTCTACTTTCTACGTGCTCTGTTTACTGTTTACTGTTTAGTTGGTTTCCTCATTCTCCGAATTCCAGAATTACTAATAAAACCTTTAAACATCCATTGTCTATTTTCCGTTGTTTGTAAGTCGTAATTCCTAATTTCTAACTCATAACATTTGAAATTTGAAAACTTGGGTTTGGGCTTGGTTTTGGTTTTCGCCTACACGCCAAAGAAATCCAGATCCAAATCCAAGAATCAAGGATCAAGACGCATTTCCCAAACCAGACAACACACAAGACACAACTTTTCACCAAAACATGTTTGTGGTTTTCAAAGTTTGTCTGTTCGGTCTTGGTCATTAAGTATCAAAAAGTAACTGGAAACAGTGAATTGTTTTTAGTTTTTATCCTTATTCATTTACCATATTTGTACACGAATAGCAATCCTTTGAATGTCTTGAGTCTAGAGTATAGAGTCTCAACTGCCAAGAGGGACTTGATGATTGGACTGGATTGGATTGAAATTTGAAACTAGACGGAGAAACTAAAACCTAAAAAAGTTATTATAAACAGATTATCAAAAGATTAAAATTAAAAACCAGGAATCAAGTTTCATGTTTTATATTTTAAATACATCAATTGAAATTTGCAATTTCCAAGTGACAAGTTGCCAAGAGCAACGGGATTATTGTACAGTATTACATTTTACATGTGCCGTATTTTGTATTTTAAGACAGCAAGATTTTAAACTCCAAGAAAAGGAGGACAAGAACAAAAAGACCAAGAAGCAAGAGGAATTCAAAAGGTCTCGAGTCTTGATGTGTGGTTTTCTCCTGTCGTTTTTCTCATTTACCAATTCCAGTTTCTGTATTCTAGATTCTGGTGGACGACAAAAGAATATCACTTTTCAAAGGAGTTATCCAACTCTTGTAAATTCAAAGCATGTCTGGAGTCTAGAGTCTGGAGCTGGAATTTGCTTTGATACAGCTTGTAATTGCTTTGGACAAATACATAGTGTATGACACAAGACACAAGAAACAAGTGATATAAGTTGACGATTGACAATTGACAAGGACATGTGCTTCGTGTGTATCTAGATATACATGAGTAAGATTTGGCTTTGGCTTGTCTTTTCATGTGGTAAAGTTTTAAAACTTTACATGATGTATTTTACAAGTTACATGTCGTTAATTGCATCTGTTTGATCTGTGTACTAGAATTTCTTGTGTTTTGTGAGGAGGGAGGAACTAAAATTGAAATGACTGTGCTATAAACTGTGAGTTGTAAGGTAATTGTTTCCTTTGGCTTCATCTGGAATCTGGAAACTGAAAGCTGAAAGTCTGAAGGATGTTTTTGTCTTGCTCTCGTCCTTGTTATTCTTGTTGTGCTGTTACTTTTTGTATATTTTGTCCCTCGTTGTACGTTTTTGTTTCTTGTGTAACTCGTCATGCTGTTTTGCGGTTGTGGTTGGTGGTTGGTGGTTTTTCCCGTTCTAACTTCTCAGTTTTCAGATTCGGACTAGAGATTTGTAGGCGTTTGAAATTCAAACTTGTTCAAATTTTCTCCTTTCATCTCTTTCCTCCGGACTGTGATGATTGGAGATTGGAGATTGAAGATTGAAGAACTTTATGAAGGATGCAATGCGTTTTATATTTCATATAGTTTTACACTTTACTCATTATTCATTATGCATAATAAATAATAAACCCTGTATTTATTTTCATTTTCTCTGGTTATCTGGTTCAAAACTCTCGTTATAAAGTTTACGAGTCAAATTCAAAGCCAAAGCCAAGAAGCAATATTCAAATGCTCAACATTCAAAGGCCTTTGTTAAATTTGATTTATAGTAAGTCCCTTTGCTGTGGATTAAATGGAGAATCACACAAAGAAAATTCAAGCCACACAAAACCACACCACACCAGAACAGGACAAAAAATGGATGACTTAAGATTTTAGACTTTAGACTGTCAGTGAAAGTCAAAGTTGACTAAACTGTAAACTCTTCACTGTAAAAACGCAAGCAAGGAAACCACTTTCAATTTGTTGGGAAAACATGAGAAACGAGACAAGGCTTTCGTTTTTGTCCTTCTCCTTTTTCTTTCTCTCTTTTCTTTCGGCATTCGGTACGTTGTTTGTCTTAGACTGTTGGCAAATGTCAAATATTTTTGTAGCCTTTATTCCTCTCCGCACGCAAAAACCAAACCAAAGAAAGTCTCCCGCTGGTTTTTTCAAGTTTATAGCTTTAAAAGTATCCGCACTCAACACATTAGTTAGTACACAGCACTATAGACTACAAACTACAGACACTGTACATTTTACATGCATACATGTGTCATACATTATACTTCATACTGAATAGTGCACAACGTGGAACACTTTTGTTTGAGCTTGCAATCTCCTCTATAATCTTATACATATATTTATATTGGTTTAGGTTCTTGGATTTTAACTACATCCCTAGAAAAATACAAGACAAGTTGTCCTCTCCTCTCTGTTTATCTGGTGTGGTAACTTGTAACTGGAAGCTACAAACTACAAACTACTAACTACTAACTTTGTGCTAAAAGAAAGTAAGAAATGGGATAATCACAGAATCAACCTTGTACACATAATACGCAATACATAATGCATAAACATCTGACACAGAAGCATAACCGCACACAGGCACTAGACACTAGACACATGCATTGAAAATTTACATAGGTGTAAGAAAGTTTCAAACTAGTGGAAAAAGACAGTGTGAAAGGATGTCTGACTTCAAAGTGCAAGTTGGAAAAATGTTGAATGAATCCGCGTCTTCCCCTTAAATTCCACAATTTTTCTTTTCCCTTCAAATTTACACTCATTTTTATCCAGTATCCAGTATCGAGTATCCAGTCGTGTGCTGAGCTGTCATTTTGGCTCAATCTTTTCAATCTTTTCAATCCTCTCCTCCGTCTTCCGTTCTCAATTCATCCTGAACAAAAGTGAACATTAACGTTAAACGATATATATATATATTATACAACTTCATCTTTGAGCTTTGAACATCTTTATTTTTTGTGGAGCATTTATTCTTAATTCTATGATCTATCCTTTCTGTACTCTGTACCGATTGGTCATCAATCATCAATTCGCTTGATTTCATTTTCGCTTTAAATTTTAAAATACACCGTTTTGAATTCTGAGTTATGTAGCTAAAAACTCGGAATTCCAGACAACATTGAAAATGTTTGATGGACATTAAACTTTAAATCAATTTGCAGTTAAATTTTAAATTCTGTCATATTTTATATTTAATAAAGGACTAAAAAACTATAAAGCACGATTTGTACATTTTACGTATGAATGATGAAAAATACTCAAGTATTTAAGAAACAAAAGTATTACACTTTCATTAATTGCTTTAAATCTTACATGTTACTGCTTTTTGGTTAAAAAGCAGTAAAAACTTGAAACGGTAGACTTGAAACTTGAAAGAGTTTCCAAATACAATATTTTAAAGGTATTATATTAATGGACCTGTTTTTTCTTGCTGGAAAGAAAATAGTCAATTTTTCCAAGTTTTTCTACCCACGTTTTTATTTCAGACTTGAAATAAAAAGACGGGGATGGCTAAGCAAATACTCGAAAAGCGTCCAAGTGCTGTCCAGCTCTTGAGTCTTGAGAGACGCTCTAGAATGTAGACTTTGGACTTTGGACTTTGGAGTTTGGAGTTTGGGTTCTGGACTCTGGACTTTTTCTGCCGTCACAAAGAATCCTGTTCAAACAAATTTCCTCTTCTCCCTTTTTTCCTCGCAATGAGCAAGGACAGAGATAACTTTCACCTTGTTTCTATTACGCGGCTGACTATACCCAGTACACAGTATGTATATAGTATATAGTATATACTACGCTGTTCACTGTTCACATTTGATCTAATGTATTTTTCCTTTGCCTCGTGTCCTTTCTCTGCCACTGTAAACTGCTCACTAGACACTACGCACACTTGAACATTGAACACGCTCTCAAATTGGGAATTGAGACTTGAGACTTGAGAAGCAGAAAATTTTCCACTGACACTTTCTCTATTTACTCGCGTGACTAACGGGAAAAGGAAAACGGCTTTGTTTTATCCCTCTTCAATTTTTCTTAACAATAATAATTGTGTTATCACATCCGCACGCTCTTACTTAGCTTTTACTGTCAACCCTGAAGTAAAAGTAGGCAAAATGAACAAAAATGTCCTGGATAATGACAATGACAGTGGCAATGACAATGGAAACGGCAATGACGGTGCAAACAAAAATTGACCATCACCAAATACTACTTTTTCCAAGAACAATACAGACTTTTGTAGAAAAGTGAAAGCTTTCATCTTTTATTTTAGTTGATGTTGATAATTGGTTTTCATTCTAATGTTGACTAGTGTAGTAGGGAAATGAATGGGAAAAATTCAAAAAGACAGGATTTTTTCAAACAATTTTAAGGTTTATATGTGAACTCACATGAGCACATTGTAGACTCGCTTACTTTTTGAGTACTGAGTAATTTGAGTATTGAGTATTGACTCAAGCCAAATAAATACGCAGTTTAAAAAGTGGAGGATCGTAAAAACAATTAAAAGCAAGTTTAATATTAACAGAAAAAGAGTGCATCAACATTGGTTTCTATCTCTTGTCAATCCAAAATTCCCATTCCCAAATTTCCTACCGTTAATTCTCCAGCAGGGACAAAAAGTTGAACAAAACTTTTTTATTGCTCACAGTTTGACTGTTTCACAAGTTTAAAAGTTAAAATTAAACAAAAGTCTGTTCTCAATTAACCCAAAACCTGAATTTGAAGTACGGTACATAATATATAATATCACCACGTTTTTCGGTTTTAGTAAAAAAGGAAAAGCTGAAAAATAGTTCCAAATTGGTGCATTTTGTACATATCTTGTACTTTTTGGTCAATAGTAAAAACCATTTGCCACATTTTTCGTTTTGTGGATTGTGAAGAGAAGAAAAGGGAGAAAATTAACTTTTCTACGTTCTAGTTTCTTTTTCAAGGTGTTTTTCAAAGTATTGCGTTTGTGGGTTCTGTCACAAGACAGAAAACGGAAAACAGGTACAATTAATAAAATGGGGAAAATAAAAAGACTTTGTAGCCGTTTCATTTTTATACAAATATACGTATACGCCTGTATCAGTATTCTGTGTACGATTGACTATATGCCGTGGGCTTTAGCCTGTACAGTGTACAGATAAAGATCAGAGTAGTTGGTAGTTGGTAGTTTTTGGAAACACATGGTTAAATGAACAATTTTGTGTCTGTGGTCATGACTCTGATGGCTGATGCTGATGCTGATGGCCGTGGGATATCATAACCGAAAACCGAAATGAACTTATGAGTAATATGTACACAAATAAAGTTGGAAACTTTTTCGAGTCATTGTGCGACATGACTTTGAGTTTGTATTTCGTATCCAGTGCACAGTATACAGGATTCAGCTTTACCCAAAAGTTTTCCATTATTTTCCCTTTCTCTGTCTCCTGCATCTTCCACTCGACTTGTTTTTTCCTGACTCTTTTCCTTTTCCTTTCCCCTTTTATCGGTTATTGTGTTATTCTGTGTATAGTGTGTACACAGAATTGTCTAGTAAATAGTCGGTACCTAGAAAGTATTGGATATGAGATGGAATCACTTTGTTTTTTCTCCAGGCGGAGAAAGTAACTTTCTCCATAGCTTCTTCCTCTTGTTCTTCTTTTTCTTCTTCTTCACTGTACTGATATGCTGTTTATTGTTTATTCACAGCTCATCGCCTCTCTGTTCAATGATCGTTGTTCCTTTTTACTGTTCATTGTTCTTGTTCACAACCCTGAGCATTGAGCATTGAGCATTTGGCATTGGCATTGGACATTGACAAGCTTGTGTAAAAGCGTTTCGTTCCTCGCTTCTCAATTTCATTACTGTTATCTCGCCTTTTATTTACCGGAAACCAACACCAAAACAGCTTACCTTTTGTTTCTCCATTGTCTTTTGACTTTGATTCGATATTCCAATTCGACATTTGAACATTTGACGTTCGGTATTTGGTATTTGGTGATTGCAAACTCGAGAAACCGGTACATTTGGAATTACAAATTCCAAACTCCAAATTTCGAATCTATCAACTATCAACGCTCCGCTCCGTCAGTCTATTTTCATTTGAATCAAGAGGATTTGAAATAAGAAACATCGTGATTGCTCCAATAGCCACCCGTAACTGGGAACTTTTGTTTTTTTGTAATATGTATCCTTTGGCAGGAAAAATTTGGAATTCTTGCTCAGGGTATTTATTTGGGCAATGACGATGAACGGTGACTGACGCCGTTGTTGTTGTTGTTCTTTCAAGTTTCAATGCTACACACAAAAACTTGCTACTTGGATTTATTTTCAAGAATCCATTTCATAGGAAATCGGGAAACATGAAGGAAATACTTTAATCTTGTTTATAGCGTGGACTGTTCCTGTTTTTGAGATTGGAGAATTCTCTATCGTTCTCTATCGACTGCATTTTCTTTCCATTTTCTATATTTTGTTGTTTTATTCCCGAGTCTTGAGTCTTGAATCGTGAGATTGCAAGTAAAAAAGTTATACATTCTAAATTCTAAATCCGGGATTCATAGGATTCGGAGGTGAATCAGAATCAGATGAACCTTATTGAAATTCGTAAGTCTACATTATTATTTCGGTTGTGGTTGTAGTAGTGGTGGTGGTTTGTGGTTGCGATTTTGGTTGGTGTTAGTGCCACGGCATTGCATTGCCTATCATAAATATTTAAGTAAAGGGGAATGGGAACAAATAACAGAGGTTTTGAGGTTGTTTACTAGTTTTTGGCACATAAATATCAATATCAATATCAATATCCATGCATCGACTATGGACTTTGGAGCACGGAGAATAAACTTTTTTCCTAATTTTAGACGAATGAAGGAATGGACTGTGAAAACATATGTGACACTTTGATAATCCCAAGCCCCAGACTCTCCAAAGTGCAAATTCCACATTCAGTTCAATTTTTATACCACGATTTCGGATCATCATTGATTTTCTTCCTGCTCTCAAGTCTCAAGTGTACAGCAGGAAAAAACTTGTGTATCTAGTATCTTGTACGCCGTACGTTTTACGTTGTACGTCTTTGACGAATTCTGTCTGTGTCCTTTAAATAATACTGCGTGTTATTGGTTATTGGTTATTGTTTTGTCATTTGTACATGGCATAGTAATACATAGTTCCATAACATTAGAGACAAATCACATGCGATGATGCTGATCGGTTTTTGAGCTCAAAATCCAGAATCCAGAATCTAGAATCTAAAACCACAGTCGGCAATACTCAATAGGCAATAGGCAATCCACACAAATCCCAATGAATTTCAAATTGTAGCCCATTACACATGTTTCTACGTCGTATAAAATAAAAGTCTAGAGCCCAGACTCTTTATTAAATACAGTAGCAATAACAATAACACTACAATATACAACATTACAACATTACAACTACAGCTGTGACAATTTCATTTCATTTTTCTCACTTTCCCGTTCCCTTGCTCCGGCTTTTTTCCTACTTTATTCCTCACAAGCTGAAAATCTCACGAAATTTCATCCTACAAATGGTAATATATTATAAATTCTTTGGAACAACTCATATCACCCTAAACCGTAAACTGTAGACCTTAAACCCTTAACCGTAATACAATACAATATTGCGCATTACTTTGTATTTGGTACAGTAAAATTGAAAATGAAATAGCATGAGCAAGGATGAACGTGTAACGGGACAAACTGAAAACCCTGTAAATTGTGAACATATACTTGTGAATCTGTTGAGGTTACCGTAAATGGTAAATGGTAACTGTAAATCCTTTGTAGTTTTTGGATTCTCGGGCACGAGAAAGGATTTTGTGTCAAGAAAAATACATGGGAATATCAGATATCATTAGTTAGTAAATTTAGCTCAACGTTGGTAATTAATAATTAAGAAGAATAAATAAGATGAATTACGGAATAATAATAGTAATTCAAAGTTCATTAACACGTCTTTTAACTTTGCTCCGCACAAAAAGAACAAAGACACAGTTTCAAGTAATTTCAAGTTTGGTTGTACCGGTGGGCTTGAAAACACAAACGACGGTACCTAGAATAGGTGAAAAATTCGGATCCTCATAAATTGTGACTACGTGCTGTTTTTAACCAATAACAGAAAGAGAGTTCATTTTTCCCCATTTTACTTTTCTCAAAGAATAGACAAAATAATAAAGTGGATTGAGGGTTGAAATACGCATCAAACTTTGTATGTATCATGTGTTTCCAATTTTGTTTTGCCAGGTTTATGGTTCGATATTGGATGTTGGATATTGTACGATTGGAAAAAGGCAATGAAAAATTGTATCCAAGCTTGAGACTCGAGACTCCAGTTGAGCTCACATTTTTTCAGTTTATTTCGCAATTCATCGGCCGGTTTATTATACATAATAGTGTGTGTCGTCGTAACAATGAAAAATTTCTACAGTCTACAGTCTACAAAAGTTCCGTCATGTGTGGATGTATTTGTTCATTGCCTCATAGGAAATGAACACTTTTGTATCTACAAACTACAAACTACAAACAAGAAACCAGAAGCCAGATATGACCTCAACTCAGCGAATTACAAAAGCCATAATTTCTAATTTCTAATCCTTTGAATTGTGAAAATTAGATGGATGATGAGAAAATCAAGTTCATGGGGATCATCTGGTATCTGGTCTGTGTTTTCTGGTTGGTTCTTGAGTCTAGAAACTGGAGTCTTTTGTTACTCCTTGCTTCTTGTTTCCAACAGTTTCTTGCATTAAAAGTTGAAAGCCACAAAAGTTGCAATAGGAAAAGGAACATGAGAAATTTCACACTCTTATTATTTTTTGTTTTGTGCACTCTATGCTCTATGCTCAATGCTCAATGCTGTGCCATGTTATTAGTCACAGAGAAATGTTCTTGCTTTCTTCAGTCGAGACGTGAAAGTGCAAGGAGGCAAGGATGACGGCCAAGTTCCATGTACCAAACACAGTTGTGGAATTGTAGACTGTATTTTGTACATATTCAATATTCAACCCAGCCGAGTTCATTAACTACCATTTGTGTAGTTTCAAAAGGAATAAATTATATAGTTGAACTGATGACATATCTCCCAAATACCAAAGTATGAATAACAAATTCCTCCACACTCAAATCTCAAATGATTTAACACTATTCATCTGACTTTGAAAATTATAATGGATATTTATTCAAAGAACTTTGTACTTTGCACTTGAGACTTGCGACTCGTAGTTAATTTATTTGTGTTATAGCTACATATTTAAAATAACATGATGCCCACTGTGTACTATGTAGTATGTACATATCTTGTTAACAATATAATACACTTTCACTAAATTAATTACTCTTCTTAACAAGTTCAAGAGAAAGAGAGAGAGAGAACTAAGAAACAATATTATCGTGTAGATAGTTCAAAGTGTAAGTTTGATGAATGACTCGCGAAACTTGGAAACTGGAAATGATACTTTACTTTTGCCGTGAACTGTGTTCTCACTTCTGTTTTCTGATGAATTGTGAATTGTGGAAAGAGCAAAGACTGGATTTACTACATGTTTTGCAAATTGTAAATGTTTCATTAGACGATTCTTGATCCTCGAGGCTCGAGGTTCGAGGAAGCATCACAAATTACTTACAAATTATATCCATTGTCTCTGTTTCTACTCTTTTTGTTTTTGCTTCGTGCTTTATGATATGTGAGATTTGAGATTTGAGAGTAATACAAATTGCTCTGCAATCATGCTAATTTTCCTGGAATCTGGATCTAGAATCTGGATTCTGGATCTAGATAATTTGAGTTCAAAAAGTAGAATATAGAATTTTCCTCCTTTTTTATGCATGATAAAATTGTATAGTTTTGATGTTTCGTATTTATTCTTGGACAAAAAATGCTCTTTTTATAAATTATATAATAATAATTATGGTAGATTGTAAGATCGTAGACATTTTAATTTTGACAGTGTCGACTGTCGACATGAGACATGAGATAGAAGCCCTTGAAAACGGTCATTAAGAGAAGGCAGAAAAAAATTATGTGGTGGTTGGAATGATGGAAATAAATTCAAGATTCAAGAGCAAAAAAAAGTAATTGATATTGATATTATTATTGAAGCTTAGACGCCTGCTGACAACTGCCAACCGACTTCTAGCTGTTCGCTGTTGACTCATCTGCCTCTGCCAGTGTACTCTGTAATGAGCAAAGTGCAGTTGAAAGTCAAATGATTCTAGATTCTAGATTCTAGTTTCTACATTCTAGATTCTTGATAGAAACTAAAGTGTTTTCTTTTCCATGATCGTTGGCCTGATTGACGTGGACATTGATAGTTGAATAGGACAAATGTGGCAATTATCACTTACGACTTGTTAAATATCAATAACTGCACTCACTCTCCCTTGTTATTTTTTATTGAATAATTTATTTGTCTACATGTCTACATAATATCTACATTTATTTTACATGACTTTTCTTGTCTTTTATGCCATTTTTTTATCATTTCTGGAACCTTGTTTAGAATTTGTATTCGAGTTAAAATGCTTTAAAATACTTTCTTTTTGCTGAGATTTAAGAATTTACAACTTGCAAGTCAAGTCAAAAGTCAAAAGTACATAGTCAGTTATTTTTAAAATATAACTATTTAGTTTACGCTCCTATTGCTTTTTGAATGGTGGAAAACTCAAAACTCCATTTGCAAAACTTTTGAGAATGGGAAACGTAAATTATTCTCGTCTTCTCTTGTGCAAATTTCCATTGTCTTCATTTGATATTTGATACAGTACACTGTTAATCATTCATGAATAAAACAGCTCGTGAAAGCTGACAATTGTGAATTGCGAAGCACCAGCACCAGCACCCAATCCAGCTCATCTTGGCATGTGGCATTTCCTATAACATTCCAAATTCCAAATAGTTTTTTCACTCTGATCAGCACATAAATGTAATTGTAAATGAAATGTGTGGATTTGAATGTAGACTGTAGATTAGTAAAAACAAAAATTAAGGGATTGAAATAAAACAAGAAATAAGAGACTAGGCCAATACAAATCCACGGACTGGATTGGAAATTGGAATGTAATATTTAAATTCCTGGGTGAAAAAGGTTGATGTTGGGTATTAGCCAAAGAATACAAATACAAATACAAATAGGAATACAAACACAATTGAAGAGACAGGAGATATTACAATCCAGAAAGAATTTGAAGGAATCTTGAAAACAGAAGAAAAAGAGTTACATCTCTCATTTCCACTATCAATACCAGTATCAGTAGCCAATATTGATGGATACACTCGATTTCTCCATTTTTTTAAGCTGATTTTTACTCTGTATCTTGTATGTGCACTTTGTACATTGTACGTAAATTTATGACATTTTGTATACGGTGAAAGGTAAGAGGTAAAATTTCTATTGTGGAAAATAAAAAAACTTTTATTGGTGCACAAGGCACAAGGCAGAATTTGCAGAAGCACGCGAGACATGCATGAAAAATAAATAACAAGAAGGATTAGACGTTTTTTGTTTTGTGTTTTGTATTTTGTATTTTGTAGTTGTTGACAGTATTTTTTATGAGTCCTTTCTTTCCTTCTCAATCTGTGTGTCTGTTTGTGTGTGTTTGTGTGTGTTATCATCATTGAGAATTGAGAAGAACGATAGAATATCTACGACAGAGTTGGAGTTGGAGTTGGTGATGATCATTTGTTAAGAGACGATTGATTTATCAAATGTGATGCGATTCTGGATTCCTCGTTAGTACTCCGAGTTGGGTAACGTGACAATTTGACAAACATTAGAGTAGAATTATGCCCGCCGTTGTGGTTTTAGTGTGGTGTGGTTTTGGTTTGCTTGGGTTTGGTTTGAGTGGTTAGAAGATAGTACAGAGTAAAGATGGTGGCCACGTCGGATAGATTGAGAATGAGAGAGAATGAGAGGGGGGAAATGTCTCATGCTACTTCTATAAATTTATTTCACCAAAGTTTGACATATTTTTATTGGCAACGTGACATGAATTTTCTACTCTTGTTTTCTTCTACTCCTTTTACTATTTTACACTTTTTTCTCAGCTCTCACCACACAAACACACAGACACATTAATGCTCCTGTATATACATAGATCATAGATATTCCCAGTGATTTTGGATGTCGTTGTAGATTGTAGCGACCAGACATTATACTTCTCCCGTTTCCCATTCCCCTTCTTCGCCATTCGTACACTAGACACTAGACACTGCACAAAGTACGAATGCTCACTATACTCCATTCCAAACAAAATCAACGAGCTTGATTTACAGTTATGGTTCCCTTATAAAAAACAGAGTGAGGAAAAAACGAGGAAATTATTTTTTACATTAAAATTATGATTGGAATTTACATTTGACATTTGACTGCTTTTTAAATATTTAGAGTTTACAGTTGCACTTATCACAATAAAACGTAGCATCTCTTCCTAATTATTGTTTTGACTAAGGAATAGGAAACGTTTAGAGTTTTGGAATTCCACTCAACACTTAATGTTTGATTTGGATTGGTTTTTTCTTTAAAGTGCTGAAAGCTGAAAATTGAAAACGTTTCTAAATATTTTGAGGCCTCAATGACTTTTTGATCGTTGTATGTATATATATTTCGTATTATACTAAACCATTTCAAAGGCTGTTTAATATTTTATATTGATGTTAATAAACAATGTACAATGTACAACCTATTTATTTTATGGGAAATAGAACCGACATTTATGCAAAATTGAAATCTGTTGGTTAAAATGATACTTTTTTTAATGCTCCATGACATCAAAATGTTGTACTCCTTGTGCTTTATATTTTGATATTTTGCACTCCTCTGATCGTCCGGGTTGTAGTTGTGAGAAAATGCATTTTATTTTTCAAGTTTTAACTGCGTAGTTCAATTTCATCGGTCATTGGGCAGTTGTGGCGAAATACTTGAAACTAGAGCATGAAATTATATTTGTCTACACTTTTTCAACTTGCAAAGCATTTTATAATATTTTTAGGTTTTAGGTCACGCTAAACTCTAAATATTAAATATTATCATCCTTTATCTTTCTGTACTTTTCAACTAAAAACTGAAAATACATCAAGCCAACCGTCGATACAAGTCACAATTTAGATGTAGGCTATAACTTGTGCTCATTGTTCATTGTTCACTGCATATAGCAAACATGATACAAGATGCACAATACAAAGTACAAGGAAATGTTCGAAAAGGGAAAAGGGCTATTTTGATGCACTCGAAACGCAATTATTGCAGTCGTGTGTTTTTATTTATTGTTTTGTTGGTTCTGTATTACGTCTATGAATTATTTTTATTACTCTTATTTTTTTGTCTGAATCTTTGTCTTTTCCTCCTTCGTCTGTTCTGTTTGGTGTGCGATGTACGATGTTCAATGTACGATTTTGGATCTTTACAATAATTCTCAAAGATTCTCAAGGATTGTTGAACTCTGATCCCAAATTATTGGATATCGGATATTGGACACTCAGTGCTTAGAAAATAGATAATACTCAATAAGTTTTCTTACTGCGCATTTTCTTTTCCAACTTTTGCTAAAAATAAAAATAAAACAATACAACACAAATCCTGATAAACAATAAAAATGCTAAATGATAAATCTGACGTGAGAATAATACAAAATACAAAACACAAAATTTCAAATTTTTTAATGGGACAATGATAATTGACCCCGTCTTCCCGTTGATGTGGGATTGAAGAGAATATTTCAAATTTCAAAGTGGAGAGTAGAAAGTAGAAACCGTTTGTAGTTTGTACATTGTACATATTGGATATTTTCCTGCATACTTGGTTTTTAAAGGCGCAGAACAAAAAATAATAATAGAAAAGAAACAGTCTCAATTTTATTACAAAAAGTGTCATTTGTTTTCATGTATAAAGTACAAAGTACAAAAGATTGAGCATTCAGCATTCAGCATTCCTTACTCAACATTTAACACAATACACAACAATAAAAGAAGGTTTTGGATTCTGGACAAGAGGAAGCTCGGACTCAAAGTCAAATAATACTTTGTAAAGAAGTACGATTGAATGACAAAAGACAAAATCTAAAATAGAAAAAGACAAGTCTCTCTACTTTTCTCCCTCTTGTCAGAAATTCAAGGACTTTGGGCTTCCATCCCTTTGAATCTGTCCCATTCACCATTGAATGCACAATTGCTCTTTTTTCCCTTCCTTTCCTCCACTCCGCACAAAAAATGACATGGATGAGCTGGAAACTGGAACACGGACAGAAATAGGATACAAAACACAAAGGAGAAAGCTTTAGCATTTAGAATTCAGAATTTAGAACCCGACAGGAAAAAAGAAGTGGAATAGAGAATTGAGAATTGAGAATAGACGTAAAGTTGAAATAGGACGAAAAAAATGAAGGGGAGAATGATAAACGTGCTGTTGTTTTTCTTATTCAAACATTCAAACATAGAGAGAAGAAAGAGATATTTCTGGATGTGAAAGATGTTTCTGGTTGGACGTGGTTGGGTGTTGGTAGTTTTCATGTGCCTTTCTATTTTCTAGTTTTTATTCTCTACTTTCGAGTTTCTAGTCTTCTAGTCATAATAGTAATCGTAAGTTGAATTGTATGCAAATTGCAAATATCTGTAGACTGTTCATAGGCAATAAACAATGTGGACATTTGAAAACAAACAATTCCAAACACTCACATCCATTCATGTCATCGTTATTTGAAACTGAAATCATGCACATATTTCAGTATGTATAATCATGTATATTCCGCAATCTACTTACAATTTACAACACACACACACATACCCATACACTGACACTCACGTTCAACTACTTATTATTAAAACCAACAACGAAGGGATAGCGGAGACACTTTTATTTCATTTCAAATTTACATACTCAATGTTCAATGCTCAAATGCCCAACACTCATGTAGAAACAGGAAAGTGGTGACTTTTATTTTCACAAACATAAGTATACTTCTTTTTCTCATTTCCTTCTTCTCCAAACCGTCAGCTCAACATTTATCAAAATATTATGCATTTTTATGCTTATTTTTACCATTTACACTTTCCCCTACTTTGCTTACAAATTTCAAACCTTTTCCCCTGTTTCCCATTTCGTCCATTTCATAAGACAAAATTTCTAGTTGCATTTTATGTATAAATTCAAAGAAGTTTGATATGGGAAAATTCCAACATGATCTAATAACATTATTTTTAATAATAATAATTGAAACTTAAAATCCGTCTGAATGAACGTGATTTTGCACAGCTCTAAGTATTTTTTTTCATTTAATTAAAACTGTAGATGCCATTGATGAAAATCATAGAGCTGATGAAAATTGACAATGCTTAATATTTCTATATTTATAAATATATATGTAGTGACAACTCTAAATCTCAATCATGACAGCAGAAGAAGATAAATGACACGTTTTTTTTTCTTTTGTCTATTTCAGGAGCTGATACATTGCAGAGAATACAAGATACAAGACAGAGCTGAGAATTTAGCGAAATATTTTTAAACAGCGATTCCCTTTGTAAATTTCGCCGAATATCGAAAACAGAATCAATAGAGGAGTCACAATCAACGACCTTGTTGTTGCAACATTCAGACCAATTTTGGTATTTCATTTTGTTCTCCTGTTCCCTGTTACGAATTCCAGCTTTGACTTGTAATTCAAGAAGGACTTAATTAAGACGATATCAAGACTGTCCAAAGGAACCTTTTGATTTCTTCTTTCCCCTTCAATCTTCAATATACAATATTCTACGCAACGAGCATCTAGCAGCAAGATCTTGAGGAAACTCGGACCAGCAGATAAAGTGCTGCAAGGCACAAGGCACATACAAGAAAGGAAAAACATAAAAGCTTGGATCTCTTTTGTTGCAGTCGTGAGACGTCATTACCATCGACAGCCAGCACCTGTTTTCCGTTTACACCAGTCAATTGTAATGGTCACAATGTGTGCATGGAGCTATTATGTTCATCAAATCGGTAAAGACAGTAAAAAAAATATATAATAATATCTTTTACATTCAGTACATATTATTTACACGAAGTGCATGTTGTGATTTATGATTTGCTATGCAAATGTCTCTTGTCCTTCACCTTTAAACAAGAAAGTAATAAGTTACAAACCGAATTATTATTGTTACAAAACTCTGATTATTCACAAAATGTTTGTTTTCGAAGTATGAAAACAAAATTTCCTCCAAGCTCCAAGCATCAACAATAACAATAATTTTATTATTATTATTATTATTATTATTGTTCATCACAAATTACAATTTTATTCTATTCTATTTTATTTTATTATTTTGACATCTGACATTTTCTAAAGTCTAAAGAGAGTTGAATTGTTGAAACCTGAAAGTTTTCCGTTTTGTAAAAAAACTGGAATCATCATCATCGTAATCGTCATTACATCACGAATCCATTCCAGTCCATTTGTAGTCATTTTTGTAGCTTTAATCTGATAGAACTGGAGAGACTCTTGACTCTAGAGAGGAAGAACAAAGATTTTCTACCACGTACATCCATTTATTTAATGGTTTGGTAATTATTACATTTAATCTGTCCCACATGTTTCCCTCTTACAATCCAACTTAATAGCAATAGTCGATAGTCAATAGGATTGTTTTCTATGTCTTCTATCCTTAATCGTTGATTACAACGAATTATGAACAAGGAATTACATGGAGAATGAAAGTTGTAAATCCTCAGTTTGGGTGCATGAAATATAAGAGAGAGGACAGAGCTATTGAGAAAACATTATTTCGCAAATAATTTCACCGCAGCTCCTGATATTTACCTTTCACCATTCGCCATTCACCATACGTCAAACGTTCATTTTCCATTTTAGAGTGTATGATATTTCATCATTCTCCTCCTGACAAATTCCCTACAGACTACATAATTTGATCTTATAGGTACTTCCAACTTCCAATCGTTTGTATTGATTATTGATACGATATGTAAGTACTTTGGGTGTCAAGAGTCAAGAGTCTACATTCTATAGTCTAGAATCTAGAGGTAGACGAACAAAAAGTATCATGAGACAAATTAATGAGAAAATCATTTGAACATGGAAAAAGTAATGACATTTGAAATCAATATCTGTGGCTGAGAGGAAAGGTTGTCGGCATTTAAAACATGATGTGGAAACGTGATAGGTGTACAATGTACAATTTACAAGAGGAAAATCCTGCGTCACTGGGGCTTCACATTATACATTATACAGTAGTTTATGATGATAGTGAAAGGACAAATGATTGAACCATTATAATTTTGATTGCACCACATTACGACCACATTTTCACCAAGAATCAATCAAGTCCTTCATTTTCTTCTTTATTATCCATTCTCCATAGTCGCAAGTGTTGCCAGTTGCCAGACCAGACCAGACGTAAGACATTAAAAGGTCTCACTGGAGCTTTGAGCATTGAGCTTTCCTTTCCATTTCGTTCCTATTTCCTATTGGATCAAAGACCAAATTATTATCAATTAAATAAAAACGATCAAGCCAAGAGCGACTCATGCTTGATGCTTGATCAACAAATAAAGGTAGACTTTTTCCTTTCACTTTCATATATTGGCATTTTATTGTTAATCTCTCTCTCGAATCTAGGATCTAGAATCTCGATTCTTGGTATTATGGTGTACTTTATACGCAGTATAATGATAATAATAACACTTTCTACTCATATACATAAACCGCTTGCTGATTTAATTAAATTTTATGCACAACACATTAGACAATTGCAGAAAGAAACAACCTCTACAAATACTTTCACAAGATACAAATTGCATCATGGGAAATGTTAATAAACGTGTAAACGCGAGTTTTCACTTGATTGTTTGGTGTCTGGTTTTGCTGGAAAAAAACTTTCAGACAGCATTTCAATTCAAAGTTAATAGTTGATTTTGAGACCATGAAAAGTGTGCTGTCTAAAATGTAGATATTTATTCAAATGTGTTATCAATTTTACATGTTCTCTTCCGTTTATTCTATAGTCAATATTCCAAGATCTCCTGTGATTGGATTATTTGCATAAAATATCTTAGTTGATTTTAAAACTTTCTAACGAAGAAGACTCAAGACTCTAGACTTAGGGCTGAAGGAAAAGTTTGTTGATGAGCTGTGAAGTTGATGATGATGCTCGTTTTCATTATATTTTAGTGCATGGTCATTTACTTTGATTACCCAGTACATTATAAGTTGTATTATGCAGTAATATACAAACTCAGATATTATATATTAGAGTATCAGGAATCAGAGGACAAATCCATTTACTCACAAACGAAAGAGTAAAGAATAAACAGGAGACAAAGTACTTGAATCTTTTTAGTATATGAAAAAGGGAGGAAAGAGGAAAAAGGAGCTCAAGTGTGAAAAAACTGACATGTATCGCATCAAGCATCAACAATGTTAATTAACTTGAACTTTCCAAATTCCAAACTCTCACAGTAGGCAATCTTCTTTGTAAAAGCGTCCACGTTTGATGTTTGATGAGATGAAAGCTCTGATGGCCGTGATGCTGACGATGGTGATAATGATGACGCTGGTTTTTTGAACAAAGTTTTAAATTTGAAATGAAAGAGAATGGATAGTTAACAGGTGACAGGAGCTTGAAAGAGAGAAGGGTGAAAGCGCTACCACATGTAAAACTTTATCGTCACTCAAGCCTCACGCCTCAAAAGTTTCAAGCTTCAAGTCCTCAAGGCTAAATTATAAGATTAAAAGACCACGTTAAGGATGCACTGTTGATTGTATATCGATGTAACCAACGTACTCTTACTTTTTACGGTTTTTATTTTACAGATGCTGTTTTTTATCATCAGTTGACTGGCTACATTGTAAAGGACTGTGAAATCATTTGGATGTGAAGTCATCACTGAATAAAACTATAAAATAAAATCCGCTCCGTTCCAATCATGATAATTACAATCGCTCTAATTTTATTGGGAAGCAGTGGTCTATTTTGGCTGGAGAATGAACATTTCTCGGGTTTTGGAGTGCGTGGAACTTTCTCCGCATCGGCATCCGCATCAGCATCAGCATCCTTGCCAATAGATGAGCAGTCGATTGAATATGACTGGGCTTCCTCACCATCACCAGAATCACCATTGGACGACACCCTCAGTCTCGCTGGCTACCCGGAGGACGCAAGGAATTTGATTGTAAATGAGCTGAGGATGAATGACTTGAGTGGCGACATGGATGTTATATCCCTCAGCTGGAATTCCAGTGGTTTCTCGTAAGTCATAAGAACAATGATCACTAAATAGTGGAAATCGTTTCCGTATTCAAAATTCCATAAAAATTAATATTGTTTGTTTGTTTTTTGTTGATAATTTAATTCAATATCAATGTCAACAGAGATGATGAGAATGCCAATCGTACTTTGGAGGAAAATGAGGATATGTACAATGAAACGTGGCCTAGGAGGAGACCATTTCGTCCAGATTATCCCTTGAGAAGAGATCCTCTCGTAGTAGTCATTCCCGTCACAATCATTTATGCAATCACCCTCATCATCGGTCTCGTAGGAAATATTAGTACGTGTGTTGTGATTGCCAAAAATAATTATATGCACACTGCAACCAACTACTACCTCTTTAGTCTCGTAAGTACCTATCTTGAATCTTAATCCTTAACATTCCTGTCTGCAATTTGGTTTTCATCTGACAGTTTAAAAGTTTATGCACAAATTATAATTTTCTATTTGATTTGATTTGATGCTTAGGCTGTGTCAGATCTTCTTCTTCTCATATCCGGGCTACCCCAAGAAATGTACCTGACCTGGTTCAAATGGCCGTACCAAGGAGGAGAAGCATTCTGTTTAATACGTGGTTTGGCAGCTGAAACTTCAGCCAATGCCACTGTCTTAACTATTACAGCCTTTACCTTTGAAAGGTACATCATTTCACTATATAAATTCACGACTCAAACTTTTATTGGTCGCTTAATTATTTGTTATTTGTAGTTTTTTTGGTTTTGATAATAATTTTGATGTTGGTCCTGGTTTTTGATCAACAGGTACGTTGCAATTTGCCATCCTCTCCGATCTCATAAGTTGTCACAACTGTCTAGAGTCATCCGTCTTGTTTTAGTCATTTGGATTCTCGCCCTAACTCTTGCCCTTCCCCAAGCCGCACAATTCGGTGTCATCGACGAAGTAAGTTTTACGCCAATACAATACTTTTCTCATCTCTCCGTTTTCTTAGTGTTGAAGTTTATGTTTTTGCAGAATTTATACTTGTTTGAAAGCAGTTGTCCGTCTCGAATGAAACAGTAGTTTTGCCGATGGACACTTGTGGCTTCTGTTTTGTGTAATATTTAGTCTGCATTTTGTTTGGTCTGCTTTGTTTTGAAGTTTGAAAGTTTATAGACCGATAAACAAAGACGTTTCGCGTTTTTCTTCACTCAATTGCACCAATGAGCACTATTTATCTCTTCCTTTTACTTTTTACCATGTTCAATGTACATTGTACAGTATCCAGTAAAAGCTAAAATACCACACTAAATTCATTGAATTACGAGTTACGAGCCTGACTTGTGTTTTGTGTTTATTGGCTGTAGGTTGTAGCAGAAACATAAATGTTGACTTTTGATCTGCTCATGTGATATGCAATCAAGTGCGATTGAATAGTGCATAGTGAATGGAATATCATGAGAAAAGGTAACGACAGGTTCGGAGGAGATAAGAAAGGTCACATCCATACATGTATAATGTAGAACCGAGAGCATACGGCTAATATACATTTAATCCATATGTATTATGTATTATGAACCTTCTTCCTTCCTGAATTTACAACTTTCTCTTGTCTCTTGTTGAACCGGAGCAAAATCAAACCAAACCAAAAAGGATGAAGAGCGTATTTGTTGAGGAAACAGAGCACTAAAAATATCCGTTGTAGATTGTAGATTGTAGATTTTACCAAAGATATTGTCTCTAGTCTCTAGTCTCTACTACCCATTGACTTGTCCTGATGCTTCTTTCTTCTTCTCCTGTTCATTGTTTATGGGCGAATTGAAAACAGGGTGAATTCAAAGCATCTCTGGGTATGGATAATGTATAATGCATGTTGCACGTAGTACACAATAGCCAATACACAAGATTCAACATGTATGAGATATATTCATCCAGAATTCAGAAAGTATAAAGTACGCGGTATAATATAGAATACAGAACATAGAAAGCAAACTACAGCAGAATATTACAGCCTTTATTTTATTCTCTTCTTCATCTTATCTTCTTGCACCGAGACAGATTTACGATCACCATATTCTCTGTCTTTTTCCTCCAGTAAAAAGTAAAAGCCTCTTCCTTTTGCTTGTTCTTGTTGCTATAATATTATGGTATTTCCTATGTGCTTCTTTCTTGTTTGCCACCATTTCAAATTCCTTGGTTGTATTTTGTCATTTCCAATGTACTGACACTGTAGATTCTAGCTTGTAGATTGTGGATACTAGATACAAATATTGTAAATTGTATTGTAATGTATTTCATTGTGTATACCAATGAAAATGAAAATGAAAATGAAAAATGACAAACAATGTTGGCCAATGATAGTGAAAGCGTTAAAGAAACACTGCACACTGTACAATGTACAATTTACAATTTACAATGTACAATGCAAACATCATACTTCATACATAGTAGTTCATGGTGAATGAATGAAATAACAGTAGAAAGCACGGTCAAAAATCTACAGTCTACAGCCTACAGTTTGGTCCTCAATTGTATTCTCAATTTCAATCTGTCCAAAGTCCGAACTTCATTCCTTGTTTCTACTTTTCCTCGCTCTTCAATTAAATGATGGGAAGATGATACATATGTGCTGGAATAATGACTTACTCAGTTTCTTCCTTCTACTTGATACTGGGGCTTGGCTTGCCTTGACTTGACAGAAAAATATTATGCATCATGCTCACATTTTTATTCCTCAAACCACAAATCACAGGCCGCCAACTCAAACAGAAAAAAATCCATTTATTCCACGTCAGTTTTCATATTAAACAATTTCCTTTAATACACACAATTTGCACTTGATTTAATATGGCTGGAGAAAACTATACTCAAAGTGAAAGTGCATTGGAATTTAGAATTTACCCAGAATCCCGAATCCAAAACACAACATGTGTCGTGTGACGTGTGACTATAGTGACTAATGCATTCATACAAATGTATGATTCTAGATTCTAGGAATCCTATGAATTTTTAAAACAAGATGATCTATGCTTCTGGAATTACACATACAATACACTGTGTGACTATAGTGACTTTAGTAAATTGTGAATTATTGAGAGTTTCCTTTGTTCTTCCAGTCCATATATGATATACATTATGCACATATACATAGAAAGATGAAAGTGTCAAAAGTCAAAACTGAAGGAAATGTAATAAACATGAAAATTTTCCACAAAGTCTCTTGTCCTCGCTCCTGATCCTTCTAGATTCCAGATTCTAGATTCCAGACTGTAGACTGCAGATGGAGAAAGGAAACTGTTACACTATTAAATAAAGAAATTTGAAGAATGAATAAATGAATGAATGAGTGAATGAGTTGATACAGTAATGAAAACTTGATTTCATCTCATGACTCACGACTCGTGTTTCTACATTATACAATATGTTCAGTACAAAAGACGTTCTAGTTCCATTTAGCCTTGACACTTGACGCTTGACGTTTGACATTTTCATCCCTATTTTGCGAATTGCAATTTGCAGTGAAGAAATTATATTATATATTATATTATACGGATAAGGCAAAAGCTAAAGCAATTTATCGCAAATCATAAAGTAATCAATGAACTATGCATTGAGAACAGCGCGAATTGTTATGAAATACTATTGTTTTCTGTCATGTTTCATACCCAGTTGTGCTTAGCAAGAAATTAGGATCAGCTGCTTTTCGCCTGCTACCTGCTACCTATTACACATTACGCAACTGCGATATTTATTCAATAATTGAATTTGCCTCGTGTTGCAATTTTTTCATTTGAGCAATTGAGTTTAATCAAAAACAAGAAATTGCAAGTTCTTCACATTGTTGTTGTTGACATTGTAGAAGAAGAAATAAAGCGTCGCTAGTAGAAATGCAACACTCTGCTTAGCATGTTTGTATGTATACAGACAAAGAAATGTCCTGAAGTCCTCGAAAAATCAAAGGAAGAATTATGACTTAAATTATGATGAAATTTACAAAGAGTTTATGGATTATTGATTTTGTGAGAAACGGAATATATGCTTTTACTGTTTACTCTTTTCAAGATTCCAAGAGTAAAAGTCAATTTTGGATTGCAGACTACAGAGATGAATGGCTCAGCCCTCAGCCAAATCTCAGTCAAAAGTCAAAATTAAAACATAAGTAAATTGTAAATTGTAGAATAAAGGAGCTAAAACTCATGAGGTAGTTGAACTGTCATTGTTGTTTACCATTTACCCGTTCCCCGCCTCCATGGGACAAAGGACTCGAAAAATAAATAGATTCATCCAAATTTTTGTGGAGTGTTCTGTATCCAGCATCTACTTTATTATTTCCATTCTATCCAGAGTGGATACATTTTGCCCTGGATACATTTTGGATTTTGGACGCTTTGATCTAAATAGATAATGTGTACTGTACATTAAACTTTATTGACTGATCAACAAACAACAAAGTAGGCGAACGGTGAATGTCATAAAGAACTTCAAAGGACATTCACAGCTGGCAATTGAGGAGGAGTGTAGAGTGTAGAGTGTAGTGTTTTGTACAAGGGGAACTACACTGCGCTTCATTTCACAATTTTGCAGTGAATTTCAAATTTACAGTCTACTTCTAGTTCTGGTTCTAGTTGTAGCCAATTTCTAAACGAACTGTGTCCAATATCCAATAGCTCTTACAGCTCTTTTGTAACAGAGTGGAGAGAGATTTGCATAATTACATACGCATGTGTGTAAAGTGTAAAGCGTAAAACGCAGGAGATCCTTCGAGATCGTAATTTATTATCTGAATGGAATTGAATAAAAAAACGTTCCCTATTCATCGCTCTACACTCTACACTCTACATTCTGCAGTCTACATGTTACAGATGTTTCCTGTTGTATTTTGTATTAAAATGAAAGTGTCCCGATCGAATTCTTGCTACAAATTGCAAACTTCAAACATACACAACAGGATAGATTCAAAATTCAAATCTACAATCTGGAATCTACAGTCTAGGAAATAAACAGACCTCTCGCCTCAAGTAATTAAATCTCTGAATGATTAAGTTTCAAATTACAAATTACAAGTATTTACTTTATATTGCTATGAAATGACTTAGCTCCTGGAGTTGGCTCTTGATTTGGTGTGATTCAGCATTCAATAATCAATGCTTCATGAACTGTCAGATTTTATTTGGCAACTAAACTAGAGAGAATGATCTGGGAAATGAGAAAGCAGAAATGAGATGACTTTCTCTGTTTACTCTTGGCCCTTTCACTGACATAGAGTAACATGTAACATGTAAAAACAAAATGTCTACAGTCTAGATTCTAGATTCTAGATAGTAGCATTTGTTCTGCAAGACACCGAGCTCAGTTCAGTATTCGAAACAGAAAGTTCAACATGTTGAATAATTTCCAATTCAAAGAATTTCAATAATTCACAACTAGCAAAGATGAAAATTTAGGTGGGACAAAAAACTCACCACAAAATCTATAATCTTTGTCTACGGTTTGTCAATTGTCAATGGTAAATAAAAAAATGTGCTTTGTGCTTTATGTTTGAAACTAATATCTTTACCTACGCTGAAAAAAACTAAAATTTATCAGCTGCCATTCATTGATCATCGATATAGACTATGGATTGAAATGATATTATTATGTATGTTATAAGTTATAAGAGCTATAAAATTTATGATAATATTTTTACTGTTTCACAGGTACAAAATAACCAGGTCGTCATTCCAGGAGCCTGGTGTACTATAAAGCGAACAATCATCCCGTATGCATTTCAGATCTCCATCTGCGTCTTTTTCGTCATTCCAATGACAATCATCACAGCACTCTACGTTCTCATTGGTCTCAAATTGAGAAGAACGCGAGGGCCAAACAGAACTAATCACGAACTCACTGTCGAGCCCCGGAACACCAACAGACACAGTCAAAGCCATGTCATTCGAATGCTGGGTAAGTATATAAGAGTAACTTTTTAATCCTTCCATTTGGTGTATTTTGTATTTTTCTAATCACTTTGCTATTGAAAATTCTTATTTTTTAACATTATCAACTATCACTACAACACTCGTCTTTACCGTCTATATATCATACAATAATAATTGTTTTCATCAAAATTAACAATAAAAATAGCTAGATCATTACAACTTTTGAAATTACAAAGTTCGTACTTGATTCACGCAGCTTCATTAGAGGGTCAGAGATTTTTCATCACGTTTGTCATAAATTGATCCAAATGAGTTTTTTTAGATGCCCCATTATTGAAAAATTCCGTAATTTGAATTTTACAGTGTAAACAAAAGCTTGGATCTGCTTGAAACAGAAAAATACGAGTAATTGATAATCTGCAAAACATGGATTTATAAGTAAAAAGAATAAATGAATTTGAGCACTCGCATGTTATTTGGATATTGAAGTAACATAATTCTAAAATGTACAGACCACAGATATACAAGTAAAAATGCTGACTTGCTCAATAACATCCTAATTGAATGTTTATGATTATTACCTCCTCATAAATAAATACTACATTTTAATTTATATCCAAAATCCAAAATAGAAAGTAAACACCAATTACTTTCATACAATGCTTTACTGTTTACTCTTTACTTTGAATTGAATGTTGAATTCAAAATTTTTCTTGGTGAAAATCTTACATAAATCTTAATCTTGTTATAAACATGTAAATAAGAAATGAGGAGCTGACTTGAGAGCTTTGATGCTTTTGTTTTTGTTTTGTTTTTTGTTATTTTCCTTTCTTGGAGATCTTAGATCTTAGATCGTAAACTCCGAATTTATGCATGTATGTATTTTTACCGAAAATCATCTTGTAACTTTGAACTTTAGTCCTGGGTGTACATTGTACACATGCTAAGTAATCAGAATTTCAGAACTTCAGTCTCGAATCTAAAACAAAAAAAGATGGAAGCAGAAAATAGCTAATTGGCTTGTTTAACTTGATTAAAAGTTGGAAAAAATCGGAATAAATAAATGAAAATGGGTTTCAAATCATTAGGCTCATAAACCAAAAAAACATGCTACGGTTACTGTACATTGTAGAATATACGTAATTTTCCGAGAATTTGATGTGTACAAAATACAAAATGCATCGAGCATCGACATTCAGTATACAACTACAGTCTGTAGTCTCTAGCCTCTAGTTTGCATTGTAAAAAATACATGTGAATGTTAAACAAGAAAAGAAGGGGAAACAAACAATGCTTTAGATTAGGCTTGCCTACATGTATATTGTACATTCTACATACGTACAATGTACGTACATTTTCTTGTGCAATCCTATCAACTATTAACTGACGAGTTTCATTTGTTTTGCTACTTGGTCTTGGGTTCCTTGAAACTTGGAAATTTCTATCGACTAATGGAGGAGAATTTTACGGTTATGAGTGAAATCTCATAAACATTCCAGCTAAATTCCGTTTTCCTAAGAACAAGAAGCAGGAAAACGGAAAGATGGATTCAAAGACGGGTTTGTTTTGTCTGTCATGAAAATGAACGACAGAAAATAATGAGGCGATTTTTTTTGGTCATTGGATGTTTCCTTCATCTTCCTCTACTCCCGATAGTCCTCGTACATAAACTGATTCTTCTACTACTCGAAATCTTCCCCTGCCTCTTTTTTCCACTGCAGTATATAGAATACAGTAGATAACATACAGTAGGTGGGCATAATATAGGAATTGTAAAATGCACATTGCATACAGGAATACACGATGGCATAATGATTTCACATCCACTTTCTCTTTTTTGTTATGTAAATATTGTCTTTCCATTCTTCTCCTGTTTAGACTTTAGACTTTAGACATCTCATTACATTTTATGCAATGACTAGATACTAGATAACTACTAGAAAATGAAACCGGAAATTTCACCTAGCAACAAGAAGGAATAGAAAGCTTGGAGTTCTACCTCTACGATACCTTACCTAATAAGTTTTCAATGTAACTAGGTAGTGTCGAGTATCGACTGCACAGTGTAAAGTGTACAGGGTTTTTGTAGGTTCTCTGATACTTTTTTATTTTTTAAAATTAGGTTAATGTTTCCTACGGATTCTGGATTCTGTACCATGGATTTTATACGCATACTTGTAAATGTTTTGCTTCATGTTTTACTTTTTACTTTTTGTCAGTAACTATAAGCTCAAAATTATTGTTATTGTTTTGCATACTTTTGCAACCTTGACTACTGACTACTGAACGGTGACTACACTCAACATTCCTTTTCATCTTTAAGCATGTTTTTGCAGTTTATGGCATCCATTTTTAAGGATGGGCAAATGGCTGAAAGAATTTCAAACATTATACAGGATTTATGATTATGCAGTCGGTATTTGATGTGAAACACGTGCTAAAAAAGTGTTAATTGTGATGAATTCCACAAATATGAAGGATAAAAGAACCTATTGAGTGTAGAAAATAGAAAACACTCAAGACTCGAGGCCCGAGACTCGAGACGGACTGCAAATTTGATAGGAAAAGGAAACGAGAAGATCTTTCTGTGTACTGTGTACGGTGTTTGGTGTAACTGCATTTCTAAAACCTAAAAACAAGGTAGCAAAAGGCTCAAGCAGTATTTTCCCACCCGACTTTTACAGTGCCATGTAATTTATGACCTATGAAACGCATAAATTTTGACCCATATTTTTATTATTGGCATTTTCTAAATTCTAGATTCTAACCGTTTTGACAGGTTTTTTATCTCTTACAGCCAAAACGTTCCTCTTTCTTTTCCTTTTTTATGGAAGCTGTTTAAAATTTAAATGATGATGATTCCACTCATGCTAACTTGGTGCGCTTTGTCAAGTACTTTGGCACACCTTTCCTATGTTTTTCTCAGCTTTTCTTCATAACTTGTGTCATATTCAATATACTGTACACAATATTATGCTCAACTTGCATCAGTTTTGAAACATAATAAATAAAAGTACATTACGCAGAGCAAGTACAATGTGTATATTTCCATTCAAAAGTGCTGGAGAAATTCAATTTTCACCAACTTTTACTTGAACTGGATTTTTCTATAGATGCTTTAAAGTTTTGAAATTCAAAACAAATATCTATAGCTTGCATTCACCAAGATCCCTAAAATACGCTCCGCGTTTTCCTCGGCAACTCGTGTCCGAAATCAGTGATTTTGACATGAAATCAGTATATTTCGGCTACGGCCAATCTTTTGAGCCCACTTTAAACTTTGTACGACGCTTGGTTGCTGAGGTACAGCCAAAATAACAAGCCGTTGCTAACGCAACATTCACAAAAACATTCAAGGTTCAAAATGTCTTTCAAAATTCACTGCAGCCCCATTTCTCAACCTAATTAAATGAAAATCAGTCAAAACACGTCTCGAGGGGTCTTTTGTCACATGAATTCAAAAAAATTTAAAAAATGTCAACATTACAAGCTTTTGCTCCGAGCAATAGGTTTATATGCGAGATTTGCCAGGCTTCCGGTTAATACAAAAATTTTATATTTTGAAAATGGCTCCGTGGTCAAACTGCGGTTAATATTCCGTTGACATTTTTTAGTTCCAGCAAATAGGGGCCTTGCAGTATCATTAAACACGATTTTTTAGTGCATTATGTAAAAATTTAGTGTAAAATGACTACGTTGCCATGGATATTTGAATATCCATGGCAACGTATATCCCATAAAACAGCGTGTAGATAAAATACTTTCATGGAAAACCCGTAGAACTTTGAAAAAGAGATTGAGAGACAATGGAACTCCAAAATAATGATAACTTTTGCACTAAAAAACGTCAAGTCTGATTCGGTAAAAACAGGAGAAGCAAAACTAGCTTTTCAATTACTTTTGGCTAATAATTCTGATGTGAGGGAAGATGTTGGAAGGAAAATTAACAATAATTTAGGTAGTGTACTAGACTTAAAGTCAGCACGTTAAAGTTGTGACCAAATCACTCAATTTTACGAGTAAGCTTTTAAAACGATCACATCAACAGCGTTCAATTTCTAAAAAGTTTACTCAATTGCCGATTGCCGATTCTTTGGTGAATGCAACCAAAGTGTAAAATTATCAAAATAAACTAGAGTAAAAAATACACCATTCTATAGATGCACTCAAAAGACAAAAAATAAGCATCAAGATTTTAGAAAAGCAGCAGGTTTTCAACTTGAGGATTTTTTAATCAAATTGCTAAAATCGTTTTGCTTCTCATTTACCAAAATTGAAAAGAGCTCAGTCACAAACCAGTAAATTTCGGAGGGGAAAACGAGATGCTTTTGTAAAATCTTGATGCTTATTTTTTGTCTTTTGAGTGCATCTATAGAATGGTGTATTTTTTACTCTAGTTTATGGTTTTAGTCTTTATTCTTTAGTCGAGTTATTGTCAATAGTAGTTTTAGTCGCAAATATTATGTTCAATGTTATTGAATTCTACTGCAAAAAATTAGCATAAAAATGTTATACAAATATTTTTGGCACAGTTTATTTTGTCCAAAGTCCAAAATCCTAAGTGCAATATAATAACTAATAACCTATAGAATACAGAATATAATATAGAATATATATTTGCAAAAATAAAAATTAGCCAAAAAGACACAAAAAAACTGTGTAGGCAAAAATTTCACTGTACTCTTTATATGGTACAAGCAAAAATGTGGTTACAATTTACATGGATGATCGAAAATCTACAATCTAGAAGCATTTTTTACAATTTGACTCTGAGTTTTCACACAAAGCAAAAACGTTTTAGCCATTTATGAAGCACCCAAAGTTTCTGGTTTCTAGTGTACCATGTTTTTTTGTTTGTGTTTGTTTCTGTATCTTTAAAATTTATTTAGCATATAGAATAATATAACTATGTTCAGTGACTTTTATTGACAACTACTTTAAAAAAGTAGGATTTCCTTCACAAATCTCCATATAATCAAATATCAAATCAAAGCGTAATACAGATAACAGATATACGAGTACGTACTTGAGTAAAAATAAATGAATTTGCATGTACAGCAATAATTATTGCAAAAAAGAAGAAGCCATCACATTTTCTACTTTCTACATAATATTATTATTATGCTACAAATACAAATACAAAATACAAACAGTTGTACTAAATTACACATATGTTCTATGTTCTAGGTTCTCTACATTCTATATTCTAGAGAAAAGCTATTGTAAATGTTTGTAATTTACACTGTAAACTTTACAGGTTGTATAAGTAATAAGTTGTATTTAATGATTTAGCACTACATAAAAAGTCTCATTTCATCCAAAAGTTGTTCAAGTCTAATTTATTTAATGTGTATTTAACGCTTACACTCTGTTCTCTGTTCGTAAAATGTCATGTGCCATGTATTTAAGTAAGTAAGTACGTTGAGTATGGAGTATTGAGTATCAAGTATGAAAAGTATGAGACTTATTTCATTACCATGTTTTAATTGTGACATGTTTACTTTACTTTACTTCATTTTACTTTACGGCATCTACAATCTACTCTAGAATTTTTAACGAAATGAACTTTTGTTTAGCAAGGATACTTCTATGTAGACACAAAAATCTTTTGATT
>JAQGBH010001108.1:0-36640 GCA_034698265.1 Sminthurinus aureus | reverse complement strand
AGCATAAAAAACTGAGTCGGATAGTATAGGTCTCATCTCGAAAGGCGCGTCACACCCCTCGTACCTCCATTGTCAGTGTCTTTATCGTTAAGGAGTTTGTTTTAAGTGAATGGTGGGAAACGTTGTTTAATTAGAGACAATGATTTCAGTTCGGTCCTTGGTCGTTGGTTGTAGGCTGTAGGTTAAGCCATGGAACAAGAAGGAGTAGGAGTGAGAGAAAAGATGGAGGAGATGGAGACAGTCATTCTTCTTCTACTCTTCTCCTCTTCTCCTTTTTGATAAGAGTAATTGGACGTAGGGAGAGACTCTGCAGGAGGGAGAAACCGAGAATTATTCATTAGCAAAGGAATAATTGATAAGAAACTTCTCTACTCATGGTCTCCTTCTCTTTCTCTTTCGACTTTCTATTCTACATTCTCCATTCTATTTTCCATGTTCTAGATTCTAGATTCTAGATATCTTGGTGAATGTGTCTCTTTCTCCTTTACTCTGACCAAACTCAAACCTGAAACCTCGAACCTCGAACCTCGAAACTCAAAGCTTGAAACTGGAAGCTCAAAGCTCAAAGCTGTCTGAGTCTGACCACGTCGTGTCATTTGAAAAGTCCCCCTGTTCATCTATTCAGTCTATCATTCAAAATTTTGCTCCTTGCCCTTTTGACTCACTTTTTACCCTGATCCTGTTCCTATTATCAGTATTCCCTTTTGTTGTTGTCGCTCCTAAAGACCAAAGACAACGCTTCACTCAATCCAGTTCAGTTCAACTCCAATTCATTCCACATTCGACCTGCAATCTGCTCTCTTCTCACTTCTCACTTCCTCTGGACTCTAGACTTTTCAACAGTAAAAAAACGGGAAAAAAGTCAATCGATGACTGACTGACTGAATGAATGAACGCACAAGCGAAGGAAGAATGAATGCATTTTCCTATTATTCCATTTGACTGCCTTTGAAAAAACAATGTTCATTATTCATTTGCCCATTCATGCCATTGAATCCAACCAAATCCAACCAAACCAAACCGAAACCAAACTGTCATATCAAAATCAACAGTCAACAGTCAAAAGTCAAATGATTTACCCTCTCCAAACTCCAAAGTTCACATAGACAGAACAGAACAGGAAAGAGTAAACAGTGCCGTTTGATATGCATTATAGATGAATCCGTGTATGGTTTTATCAACAATCAACCATCAAAATTGACATCATGTTGATTTTTCGTTAGTTGTTTTACACAACATGTAGTCAAGTCAGTGCAGTACTTTCTTTTACTGAATATTTGCTTCTTGCATTTAGTTGCATTATATCTATATTATATTTTGAAGTGTGAACATTGAATACAGACAAAATAAGTAAAACAAAAGCTTGATCTTGTAGTGTCTCAATACTCAATACTCAATGCTCAATATTATTTATCGGTAATCTATATTGTATCATATTCATTATTATTCAGAAATGATAACTAATTATTCTGATAAAAGTCATGTTGCATTTTGTAGCTACACAATACACAATGGAAATGAATGTGTTTTTTGTAAATAATTTTTCATTTAGCGATATTATGAAGAAAATGCATTTATATCTACAGTCTACAGCTATTATGTAAAATGTGCATGTTACATGGTCATGAGAGTCATTTCTATCATATGTATTTGTATTTGATATTTGATGCTGTTTTGACGGATGTACAATGTACATTGTATCTATGTATGCATGTTGAAGTAAGTGTATTATTATGTATTTATTTACAGCTGAGTTGATTTGGCATTTGACATTGCAATGCAGCAGCAGCTGAGCTAAGCTGAATTGAACTGAGTTGAATTGAGTTGAACTGAGAACTGAGCATAGCTCAACTTGTAAATATTGATGTGACTGTGTGTATCCATTATCCATTGCTAGTCTATTATTTATAGCGGAACGGGACAGCTTCTTCCTTCCATCAGGCGATTCATATTGTATTTATTGTATTGTGGATTCTCTGTTGTCTGTTGTGCGTTGTAGGTTGTGTTGTATTGTTAGGGTTTTTCACAGTGCCAGTGCAGCTTATTTATACTTGATACTGTCTCATTTATTTGCACATAAAATAAACGCTTCTTATAAATAAATCTATAAAGAATGTATCAAGTATCAAGATTCAACTAACAACTAACAACACGAGATTCCAGCCACAGCACTGATTCATCTCGTTTGACTCTCGATTCCCGACTCTCGGTTCTCGGCTCTCACCCTTTCTCAAAAAGTCATAGTGACAAAGAATACGAACCCTCAACTCAATTCCAATTACGAGGTTTTCATTTTCCACTCGTGTTACTTTTTTACTTTTTACTGCATAACAAATTGCCAATAATAAGAAATCATAATAGTTTACTATTTACTGCTTACGGCAGAGTTAAAATTGAAACAAAATGTGTACGGACTAAATAACAATGACAATAACAATATCAATAAAATTTAGCATTCAGAACAGGTTCAGTATGGAGTATGGAGTATGGAGTATGTGGTTATTAATTACTTGAATTGTCCATTTCTACAGCTAAACACTAAACGCCAGACATACAAAATAATATAATATTGTATCATACAAAGTCAGCGTGTTCATTTGATACTTACTTTACTTACTTAATTGCGTCGTCAACTCATATTATGGCACATATTACAATCACCATCAAAAGGCACAAGTCGAAGTGAAGTTGTCATCGCCTTCATTTTCCTTTTTCCTACAAAGTGATAACCAAGTATAGATAACTTGATGCTTGATGAACAATGAACAATAAACCTGTAAAGAGTCCAGCATATAAAATATTGTGTACAGTGTACAGTGTACACTTACGTAAGTATCCATTTAGTACTTACTGTTAGTCTCTAGTCACATAATGTGTATGTGAGGGAGAAAGTCAAAGTATGGAGTATAAATGAATCGATGACACAAGCAAAACCTATACACTATACACCATTTTACTTTCTCTGTCTCCTCCCCGTCATAAATTATGCATTTTCTTCATTAGACCCACAAGGATTACTATTTAATCAATTAATTAAGACGACCAAGAATTGGAAGACAGGATCAGACTACGTAATAAGTTACTTACTTAGATAACGGATTAGGGAAATGTCGGGCAAACTCCAACTCCAACTAACTTTCCTGCTTTTCTCCTTTATGCCTTCGGTTACATACTACATGCTAGCTCCACAGTTAATTAGATGGTTAATAATTCCATTACCTATGCATGTTTTATCTAGTGTCTGGTTTGGTGTGATTGATCCAATGTCCAGTGTCCAATGTCCGTCATATCACTACGACGATGACGAGACAGGAAACTTCAGTTGCAGTGTTTACTAAATCTTGAATCTTGACTCGTGAGTCTTGAGCCTGTTGAAATTTTAAAATCCTCGCTCCTTTCTCCCTTTGAATTTTGAACCTTGGAATAATTTTACTAATAAACTCATTAACATCCAAAATTTTAGATTTCCGTATAATTGTATTGTGTTGGAAATTGGAAGAGACTTCAAGAGACACGACTCTTTATTATTCGTCATAAGTCATAAAGGCTGTTTGATTTTATAGCCGTTAGTCTTTAGTATAGACTATAGACGATTCACCCTACACTGGAGACTGGATATTATACATATGTATCTGTTATCTGTATATTGTATAATATATGTATGTCTATAATATTTATGAATATTCATAATTCATAAAGTGTCTCATGAAAAATAAATGTAGGCCGATTGTCTTGGTCTTATTCAGTATTCCCTTTGTAATTCAACATCTAGCCGATTTAATCAAATCCATAAATACAGCTCCAGAACAGTAATAATAATAACTATGATGATAATAATATGGTTTTATTGGAGATTAGAGACATTGTACTTACATCAGAAAAGGAACAATAACAAATAACAACAATTCTATTCTGCTATTTACCATTTACATGTACACATAATAATATAGAACATGTAGAATATTATAAAAATTACAATTTACAATATATGTAGTACATGATTAACTTTATCCACTATTAAATGGTCTAATAAAGTCTAATAAAGTCCAACAAAAGTCACTCTCCATCGTCATTACACATTATATTAAAGCAACATAATAGTAATAAAAATAATGATAATGATAATGATAACATTAATAAAGATTTTCTCACAATATATCTGTATTATACCTATGAGGATAATGATAAATGATAAGTAAGAGTGTAAAATGTGAAGAAAAATGCAAGTGTGTAGTATTTATATTTATACTAGATGTACAATTATTATTGTTCTTTTACCTTTTACACAACAAAAACTTTTTGACTGACTCTTTACTCTTTACTATGTTTTATGATACTATAAAATAATAACAATAAGTTTATGGTTCATCATACATCATACACTATTCATAATTCATAAAAGTATAAGTGTATGATAATTTTCGTAGAATACAAATGTAGCATGATCAACTGATAACTGATAATAGTAATGAATAATATATGTATAATATATAATGTATACACTAACAATTAATGATTAATATAACTAGTAACTAGTACGTTAGAAAATAATAGACTGAGGACTTAATAATCCCATTATATTATTAAGTATTAACTATTAGTATATATTTACATTCTCACACGCACGTACGTACAGATATTTCCTCTTGCTCATTCACATTTTCACATCTATTACACTACGTAAGTACTAGTAATAAAAACAATTATAGTATTTTGTATTTTGTATTTTGTGCCTATATAATACAACAAGAACAATCAATTAATCATGATTCATGAATCATACAATTACTACTACATCACATTTATGGATACATACAGTATACATAGAAAATCATTGTTATATTTGCTATAGGGGAACATGGGGCAGAAATTGATTTCTACTTGATTTGATTACAAAGCTACACCGAATATCAAATATTTAGTCAGCTGAGCTTGAATTTAATGGTATAATGTTGTATTTATCAAGTATCATACATGTTTTGGGGTTAACATTTTCAAAAAAGTTAAAGTGGAAGATTTTTGCCTGAAGTCCTCCTATACTACTACAAATAATATACATTTCTGCCGTTCACATCTAACATCAAACCTAAGTTAATAGTTAATAGACAATACAAAAGGCGATAAAATAACTTAAAATAGTAATCCATACAAAAGCGAACGGAGTAACAAAGTGTAAAAAGATGTACAAAAGGGTCTACCTATAAAGTATCAGTAATCAGTATCCAAAATCAATACGACTATTTGTAAATATGATCATTACACATAACCTATAACATAACTTTACTTGACTTTATGCACAGTTGTTAGTTGTAAATTGTAAAAAAGCTACATATTGAATACTAAAACTTAAAAATAACATACGTTAGTAACTAACATATTTTAGTGGTTCTCGAACCTTACAAATCACAAAACAATTAAACTAATTTACTTGTTACAAAACGTCTTGAATTGATTTACTAGATTATGCAAATGGACGCATTCTTTCCAGTTGTTTTTTCCCTTATGAATTTGAAAGACACCATTCGGAATGTCGGTATTTTATTGGCACGTATAATAATATATCATATACTGAAGAGAAGGCACAAAGCACAAGGCAATTCGACCGAATTGTAAAAAAACACATTGAATAATAACTGAACCGAATTTATCAAAAAAATATATGTAAAAATTATAGTGCTTTTACTTTTTAGTGCGTCGATTCATGTATGTAAATTAATATAACTTTTTAATTAGTTAAATGACTAGATTGACTGTAAGGTGTAACATTACGGCCAATACTAAATATGATAACTATAATAATATATAAACAATTTCGAATTTCGGGTATATACTGAATGCCGAGGTTTATAACTTGAAAATAATTACCTCTTTCTGCTTTCACGTTTACGAAAAAAGGCGACGTAATTTAAACTTAACTTTGTATTTTCATGATTTATGGTAAAACTCAAATCTAATAACTATGTACTTATGTATAACGAAATATTTTTTTCTCAAAGTATCTAGTATTTTTTACATAATACTCACCATTGTATTCTGCAAGCACCATTTTCAATCAAGGTCAAAATATCCTATTATTGACATTTAAATCTTTCATAGAGTTTCGTAGTTTTCTTTATGTACTTAAATCCTCATACTTTTGTTACTTGATTAAACAACTGCAAAATATAATATTATATCTAATATCTACACATGGCTGACGTATGACGTAAGACATGATTCCACAAAAGCAATATTAAGATGAAATATTAAGTCTTAGTTTGCCCTCATTCATGTTGTGAAAGTCGATTCGTTGTTTAAAAATTCCATCTCACATCACTCTCTATCACAATATTATACAAAACACGATCCTTACATAAATAAACTTAGGAGTTAGAAGTACATAAAAAATACAACTCATACGAGTTTTGTTTGCACTTTACTATATATGTACATTTCCCGATTTACTATAATATTATAGTTCCGTCTTGAGTCTTGATAATGATATAATATAAGTATGCATGTTGACTGTCATCGTTTCGTGGTCGTCATGCTTTCTTGAAATTAAAACTGAAGAAAAAAAAACTATTATTATTATTATCATGGCGAATTCACAGAACTTCTTCCGGGGCACATATATAATGATAATTGATAATGGTCAAATGTGTAGAGTGTAGACAGAGCTTTCAAAGTTCAGAATTCAGCAGTTTGGCTTCATTAGAATTTGAATATAAATTAGACATTAGACGACCACGTAATGTACATAACAAGCACAATTCAGTTCAGTTCAGACCAGACTTTAGACGAGAGAAGAAGAACAGACACGCACAAAACACACAACGTTGCAATTTTCTTGTTTGAGACAGAAAAACTATTTGGGAGAAGATAATAACACACGGTAGTAAGTAAAAGGGAAAAGTAGTCGCGTCGTTGTAATATGTAGACGTCGAGTCGTGGTTATATTTTATATGTTATGTTCAGGTAGTTAAGAGAAATATTATTTGGGGATTGAATGCTTGACGGGATCCAAGATGACAGGTGGATGGATGGTATACCACACGATATGATTGATGGGTCAAGTTAATGGGCTACTAAAAATCTCATAAAGACGCTTCTTTCTTTCTTTCTTTCTTTTCTGTTCTGTCTTTGACTTCAGCGAGTCATTCATTTTGACTTGAACTTTGTCGTCTATATTACAAAGCTTTATGTACTCTTCTTCCTTCTTTTTCTTTTCATGTTTTTTTTTCTACTTTGATAAAAATGCTGCTCCACTAACTGCTTTTCTTTGTCTTGTATTTTTGTCTTTGTCTTTCACATTCCTTGCCAGTTGAAGGAAGGAAGTAAATGAGCATAATGTACGATTTCAGCTTGGTCATAATACAGATGTATTTGTTCCTCCGTAGTATTAAGGTAGAAGAGGACAGGAACAACTTCATGATTAAATAAGGAGGAGGAATCAAGCGGCCACTTAGTCCATTTTGATGGCCAGTAGTACAGAAAATAGAAGTAGAAAGTAGAAAATACATAGCCCTTATCATAATACTTTGTCGTCCATCTTTAATGAATTGCTCACAAAAGACTAGTCTTTATCTTCGATTTCGTTTCCAGTTTTTTTTTCTTCTTTTCCTAGAATTTCCCTACTGCCTCCACTACAATTGATACTTGATATTCTCCCTTCCTTTCCTTTACTTCATCTTCATTATTATAATGATAAACCAGAGGCTACAGGATGACACTCGGATACAGGCCTTCAGGATGCTAAAAAAACATATGAAAACATGAACTCCAATTACTAAATTTACTTAAAACGAGTGTCTTGTCTTTTCTGTACAATTCCATTGAATTTCAAAAGGTTTTCAAATGATTGACACACAAGTCCAAAGTTTGAATTTTGAATACATGCAGATAGAATTTTTTTTGTTTGTTTGCATCATTCTTACCTCTCCCACTATCATACACGCTATAAATTTATGCAAGTCTTCCTGTGAATTAACACTCACCACATTTCCAAAATATGGTTCTTCTTTACTCCTATAAAAAAACAAAAACAACAAAAGAGAACTTGAATTAATAAACATGATACATCATACAATCATTTGCATAATAATTATTTAAACATGAATAGATGACTGTACTTCCAAAAAATTTTTTTTTTAAAAAACGACGTCGGTGGGACATGTTTTTCTTTTAATAGAATATAGTATTAAAAGAGGGGGCTCAGTAAATGAAACGAAAACAAAAGTAATTAAACTATGTGAGCAGCGTAATACAAGGTAATTTATAATGTCAACAAGGGTGGACACACTTCAAGTATGCAAAACTCATTTGAAAAGCATAAATAACTTAAATGTACATCCATAACATGAATTTTTTTCATAATGATAATAGTAAATAGTAAGTAAATAGTATTATATATGCATAGCAGACAAAAAAAATCTATAATTAGAATGTATTCACATGCATGTATCCTTTTTATAATTAACAATTAACAGACTACTTATTACTTATGTATTGACTGACCTTTTGAAGTTATATGTCCGAGGAGTGAACGTAAAAGTAAGTCTAGAAGATAAATAAAAGAGAAAGAGGTAATGAGGTAAATTTTACATAACCAAAGTTACTACAAAGTTACTATAATATTTAATATCATATTACATATTATATAAATCAATTAGAATAGTATTCTTGAATTTTGAAAATTTACTTTGTTGGTGGAGCCCTCTTATGTTCATGTCCAATGTACCAGATAATATCCTCAATATTCCAGGACTCTATCTCTGTCGTAGACTGTAAAATAAAACATCCATTCTATTTACTCATCCATCAATTTTTTATTTTATACCTTTTATACACTAATTATATTCCATTGGATGAAAATTTTAAAAAGGAAGTTCATTGGAGCAAAACGAGTGGGTGGAAAATTTTGACTAGTGTAAGTAATTTTGACATTGTTTCAAAAAAGATAAAGGAGGATTCATGTAGATCAAATATAAATGAATTTCATTTATATTTAAAGTTACATGAATGAATTTGAATTTTAAACCCGGTTCTTCCTCTTCTTCTACTCTGATTCCAACCAAAAACCAAGAGGATGAAAAGAGAAAAGAGAGAGGGATAGAGAGACCGACATTGTCAGTCTAAAGCCACAACACTCATGTCTAATTCAAAGATTTCCTCCTGTCCGTGAAAAAAACAGGATGAGATAAAAGAAAAACTTTCCGTTTTTCTCTCTTTTACTTTTTCTTCCACTTTCTTTCCGTCTCCGTTACATTCATCTCCTCATCCTTTTGATTCTTGTAATATTTATTTGTTTTCATATATGTGAATTGAAATTTTTTCTCCCTTTCTCTAACACTCACCTTTGAATCCTTAAAATACTTCAACTTGGCTCCCGAAAATTCAAATGCACATTTCCGGAACGATTTTGACTTGCTATCTGCATACTTGAATTCTCCATAAACGCTTGTAGGATCTTTTGCCTGTTAGTCAGAAACAAAGGAGAAAGACAGAGAAAAAAAAATGAGAATTCCATTTTTTATACATGATCAACTCTCAACTCAATTTTGAATTTTGAGTGAGAGCGTACCCAAAGTTTACAAATAAAAAATAAAAAAACTGAGACAAAGACATGAATGAAGGGGAAAACAGAAGAGGATTCTTCTTACATAAGGAAGAAGTGCTGGATAAAGAGTATTTCTCTTCAGTATCAAGTAGTTGTCTGATCGTTCATCCGCATCCCATATGGACCATTTTAAGACAGCCTCTGCAACCTAGAAACAAATTTTAAAGGGGCATTTAGAGACTTTAGAATTCTCACTTTTCTCCTTTGTTTCATCAAATAGTTTCCATTCATTTAGTTTATTATTGACTATAGTAACTAGTAACTAGTAGTAGTAATTTGTAATTCTTAGTCAAAATAAAATTACTTTTTCAGTCGGATAAAGTGGCCTTTCCATAGATTTTGAACAGATGACTTCGTGTAGTGATAAATTATCATAGGGTTTGGGCTGACGAGTCATTTTAGAAACTCGATCCAATACTGTCGCTGCGGTCTCTGAGGGATGAAGCTGTAGGGAAAAAGCAACAAAAGTACATGCAAATTGAATTCAAATTCGAAATTAGATGGAATAAAGGTAATAAAAGGTGATTTGTAATGAAAAATATCGACTTGAATCAAGGTTTAAACGTGGACAAGAGTAAATTGATAAAGATTGAGCAGAGAGTAATTGAAAATTTAAGTTACTACTGTTGAAAGGAGAAGAAATATTTCTTCTGTATTCTTGTAAATATATGCTCATGTAACATAATATAATATATAATATGTATACAGTATACATATAAACATCTGTGTACTGACCGTAATTGAAACTGCCTTGTTCTCATCTCTCTCGTGAATGTGAATGTACACTCTCATATCTCCACTGACTTTTCTCCTGTTGGTACAAAAAAAAAGGCAGAGATTTACCTACATGTATCTCAACTTAGAAAAACTGCACTGTTTTTAAAGCCTGTTTCCTACGTGTATACAAAAAAGTTCATGAGAAAAATCTCGTTTCTCATGTACATGCAGTATTAGTTATCATAATATTATATGTTTAGTTTAGTTTGTATAGTTACTACAATATAAGTTGAAAACCGAAAGCATTTATATGTTTACTTTGTAGACCCAAGTAAAAATTTCTCAAGTCCCTCCTGAATTTTCTTCTCTCTGGTTTTTTCTTCTTCATCCACTCGAAAAAGGTCGTAGTAGTTTTCAATCAGGTCTCGAATGACACCACTTTCTGAGCACGCAGTTTCGTAGTTCACGCCAGTTTTTGCACTTTGCTAGATATAAATAGATGGATAGAATAAGAAAAAAAGAAAAAATACTTAGAATACCAAATCTGACTCTCTTTCTGCATACAAAATCCCAAAGAGAGAACTGACAACACATATGTATAAGCACATAACATAATATATATTCAGGTGGTGATGCGTAACTTTCTTTTTGTACATTTTCCTCACAACTTGAGTTCAAGCTGAAACTTTTTTCTCAGTTTTTTAAGTCCGGACTTTATACAACATGAATCGTATGAATTGAGTTCATAACTTCATACGATAAATGTAATCCACATAAATTTAAAATAAATAAAATCATTTAAATTAATCCTTACCCATAAAATTGTAGGACCCCAGACTAGAGATAAGCTGTCAATTGGCATCAAGTTCTTTTCCTGTAGCTCATGAACAGCATAAAGATGACAAGTTAGCGTTTTAAGGATCCGATAATTTATTTCTGGTAACTCATCCAATAACTTGCAGTATTCTCGCAATTTTGTATCACGATGCGAGATTGCTAAAATAATACGAAGGAAAAAGAACGTCTACTATAGTACTTACGCTTCATTTTTACTACAAATTCTACATTCACCACTCCATCTACCTCTGTTGCTTTGCACGTTTCTACATCTAATTTCAAGAGCTCTTAACCATTTCTATTCAACTATGACTAACGTGTATGGGTGCTAAAAGGGATTTTACTTACATGATGTAGATATCCATCGATCGTATAATGCCTCAGTCACTAACGGTTCGGGTAACGTACCTAAAGATGCAGAAATTAAAATAAAGAGCCATCAAACTAAATCCCATCAAGAAGAAGTAAATAGCAATTAATATTTGGTAATTTACATGGTATTATTATACATTGAAAATTAAAATTAAACTACTTTACTTACGAAAGAATCGTTTTAGTGCACTTGCTACATCATGAGCAGAAAATTCTTTATGAGACATTTGAACTTGCCAAGCATCATTTTTAAAGTCTTCTAATAAGGTTGCAATTCTAGTGTTTGATCCAGCCAACCGATAAATTCCTTCTTGTAGAATTCCTAAAGTAGAATTTTTAAAATAAATTTTATAAATTTTAAAATAGTATCCAATACAAAAGAACATGAAACGTGAAAAGCATATAACTTTACATATAACTGATATATAGAATTTGCATAGGTACAAATATTATTATACAAAATTACCATGAGCATATAAAAATGCGATGCATTTATCTACAATAACGGGGAGGTTATCAGTCGTCAGCTGCATTTCCTCAAAAGTCTCTCCATTAAATAGAGCAGCTTTTCTTATGGCTTTTTCCCACTGAACAGTAATTTTAGGATTTTCAGTTTGCACGTACAAAATCTTTGTAATCAAGTCAAGTGTTAGTACATCGTTGTTTTCAACATATGGGCACTTGCTTTCTTTTGGAGCCAAGGTTATTCCACGAACTTTTCGGAGATCAACTTCATGTTGTTCCTCACAATTATTGAAGGCATACATCAATTTTCTCTCATGTAGAACAAACCAACATGGTTTCCATTCACTTGTCACACTTTCCTATAAATAATTTAAATATATAAAAGATGATTTATGATTTATGATCATCAAATTAGAAACTTAGTACATTAATAAATAATTGAAACAAGCAATTTAAACATCAATATAGCATTATACAATAATGAGACATTCAAAAAAAATTAACCTTTATAAAACACCAGCCTCCACGATCATAAGATGAAATGATACTTGCTGGAAATGATGAGGTAAAGGATTCAATATACTTTTGCATCCATAAAGATCTGAAATTCAAAGTAATTACAAGGATTAAAAAAAGCTATGTCTCATAATATTTCACTTTACATTACACATTTTGTTGGTTTATTTATTTATTTATAACAACACATGGGAATTTACCTTTCTTCTTCAGAAGTTCCTGCTAACACCATCGTAGAGTACTTTCCATTACCCAAAGTTAATTGAAAACATTTTAAATCGTATTCACTTTGACCAACTCGATGATCATCTTTCTTTGATACCATAACTATTTTTTCTAAAGAGATTGTGTCAATTTCTTTTGATTCTCCTGGTTTGAGAAAAGCTAATTTTCCTTTGGCTAACACAGCTCTCCTCTTTACAAAATCACGTTTACTCAGTCCAGAGGCTTTAAATACATTTGAAGCATAATCAGTATTTTCTCTAGCAACTGGAGAAAATTTACAATGACTATTTTCTGAATGTTCCTCAAAACACTTTGGACAAGAAGTTGAGTCATTGCGAGTTTTAGTGGTTGAATCTGGAATGGATTCCTTTCTAGATGAATGGAAAATTTCTTCTCTAATAGGATTAAGTCTTAGTCTGTGACTGATTCGCTTTAAGAAATTTGGACTGGAATCAGATTTGGCTGGAGGAGAGGGGGTTGGAGGAAGAGGAGTTTGATTTATATTAGAACTTGTAGTTGAAGCAGAAGTGGAAGTGGAGCAATCTTCTGTTGCTGAAGCAGATGATGATGAAGAACAAGAACTAGCATCCAAATTATCATCTTTAGTATTACTAGGTGGAGATGGTAGGCGTTCTTTTAGTATAGAACTTTTCTTCTTCTTAGTAATATCTTTGGGAGGAAGTACAGGCTCATATTCTTCTTCAATTGGAATTATTGGAATTGTTGTTATATTAGCACCACCCTGATGATGATTAGGCACTTTTGGAATTTCTTCTGATTTTAATGCAATGGATTTTTCAGGCAAAAATGCATCATCATCCTCATCAACATCTTCATATACTGGAACAGGTCCAATTTGATTATTTTTACTATTACTACTGCTACTGTCTCTATTATTATTATTATTACTAATATTCTTATTTTTATTAGTAGTAAAAGTATTATTCCATGATTCAAATAATGGATCAAATTCTACAAGCACAGAACTTCTTGAAGGTATACTTGAATTTGAATTGTTTGAAGATGTATTACTACTACTAGATGAATTACTATTATTATTTGTTATTTTAGATTCTTGTAAGATATTAGAACCAACAACGCCACTGCCAGTGCTACTAGTACTGGGTAAAACAGAAGTTGATGCTCTACTATTTATAATAATATTACCATCTTCAATGGCTACTTCATCATATTCATGTTTTGCTTTATGGACTTCCATACTTTTTGTATTATTAGTATTTCGATTTGCAGAATTTCTCCTTTGAATAATTTCCTGTTCATTCTTTGCCATTGATGCACGAACCAATGAGCTTGTAGACATTTTATTCACATCTTTATTACTATTTGTATCACTAGTATGTTTTAATGGTAACTTGTTAATTTTATTTATTGTTGTTGATGATGTTGATGATGATGATGACGACGATGATGATGGATTTTCTTTAGAAGTTAGATTCCTACTAGGTTTTTTATGTATTGGAGCATATTCTTCATATACATTTGATGATTTATTAGTATAAGTAAATGATGATGGACGCTCTAATTCAAAACCAGAAGGAGAAGAACGTGAAGTAATTCCATTAGAAGAAGCTGAGGATGATCGAGATGTGGATGTCAAAGGTCTTATAGGAGCCATATTACAAGCTTCATCTAGAACAGGTGAAGATGAAGGAAAAATTGGGGGTGGTGGTGGAATCATGGATGGAGGAACACCAATACTGGACATTCCAGACTCAGATGATGAATATGAAGATATAGTTTCATAAATGGAATCTCTTGAGAATTGAGCACTTGAAGTAGCATCTTGTGTTACTATATTATATTCATGTGTTGGAGGAAAATATTCACTAGTATCTGGAGCAGCTGGACAGGACAAATTCTTTTTGAGTCTATCATGATTTAGATTATTAATTGTGGATTCAAAGTCATTTATAGTATTACGGTTACTGGTATCTTCATTATCAAGTTCAGTTTTAGGCAATCCATTTTTTGACGTTGATGGTGCGATGGGTGAAGTTTTTGGAGGGAGAATTTTATTCACTTTTTGAATATTTGTAGTATCTACAGTTTCTATATTAGTAGCGGTAGTAGTACTATTATTAGACGTTTCTTCTATTTCATCATCATCATCGTCCTCATCACTTTCTGTATTAACCCAACCAGGTAGAGAAGTAGTAGTAGTAGTAGTAGTAGTAGTAGTAGTAGTAGTACTAGTAGAAGATGACACGACATTACTATTGTCAACAGAAAGTTTACTCCATACTTCTTCTGGAATTTCTTCACAAGGTGTGACAACAGTTTTAAAGGATGGAGCATCTTTTAAACTGTCCTCAAATTCTACAAAAAATCAACAACAATAACAAAATGCATATTAAAAAACCACAGACTTAATCAATTGTTTGTGATATTTCAAGCTGTCAGTTTGTACTTTGTATCATAATATTATTTATTGAATAATAAAATAGATTTGTAATTTATACCTGTTCCAAATGGATTATCCACCTTCCTGACAAATATATTTAAAGTTCCCGTTTTTGACTTAATAACACTTGATACCGGATCGCCTTGGTGGTTTTGTAGTTGTTGTGTCTCCTTTTGTTTTGTTTGTTGAGAAACAAGAACAAGTCTTGGACTGTCAGGAATTTTACTAAAATCATCATCACTACTACTAACATGATCATGATTATCACTACCATTACTACTACGATTCAGTCTCGATGAAAGGTTTCTTGGTGTTGGCACAGGTTTGAAAGGCACTGCAAATGTCGTTTCGGATTCCGAACATGGCACTACTGGATTGACCATTGTTATGTTTTTTCTTGGTGTTGTTGTTCTTGTTTTCGTCTGTACAGAACTTTGACCATCATCGGATGATGATGATCCATGTGAATCTCTTAACAATCCATTTAAATCTAGTTTCCCTAGTTTTCTAGGTAAGGGTTTTGGTTTCCCGTCGGCATCCATGGTTTCTGTTAAATTGAGCTTCTTCTTAATATATAAATGTAGTTTTGATAATTAGTTCCAGCAAAAAGTCATTCAGTCCACAATCCATAACTTTTACTATAGTCCTGATTCATGATTCAAGATGAACATGGTTGACATCAAAATGTTTTACATGGACTGTCAAATTCCTAGAATTTATACAATTAAAAAAACAACACAATGTATAAGTGTATTTAGCTATGTACATTTTAAAGAAAACATTACAATTTACAATGTGACAGCAAATGAAAATAAATAAATAATGATAATAATTAATAATATACTATACGCCCTTATATTATTTAAATAAAAATAACTGTTATCATAATCTAGAATCTAGATAAAAACCTTGTATAAATGTTTCTATGTGTCTATATTTGACATGTATAAATACGTGTTTTATCTACAAAATTGAGTTTTGCAGTCGTCAGTCTTTCAACTTCCAACTTCATACACAAAAATATTATAGAGAGGTATAGTATTTAGTTTGTTAATTTACACTTCTCTAAATTGTATATAATGCATAACACAAGTAACAAGTAACAGTAAATATCATTTAGAGAGTTAAAACATTTGAGATTTGAGTCACTCTTTTTGCTATTTAGCATACAACGAATACATTATGCATATATGTACATACTACATACATCAACTATCAACTAATGACGATTTAAAATTTAAACATTACACATAACACATAACCTATAACCTAAATATAACCTCGTTTCATATAGAATAATAAATAATAATGACATTTTTTGAAACTCACATGTATCAAAACAATGATTTATAATGTAAATATTAGTAGATTTAAATTACATGTTCAATTTTGAGTCTTACGTTGAATATACGTTAAAAATTAAAAAACTTCAATCACTAAAATTCTCCAGTCACATTCTTGGTTTTTGATCAGTAACCAAAGTAAGTACATACACGAGAGGTTTAATATTTAATACTGTTTAAGGTTTAATTAAGGCACAAATTCGATCAAGTATGCACAGACTACTAGTTAAAATGTCATGGGTTTTCACTCAAGTATTTTAACCACTTAACAGGGGCAAGAAAAATTAAAAATAAACAACCTGTGGAGTTCGTGGGGGATGAAAAAACAGAGCTTAATTCTAAATTCGTATTGAAGCAGAATCATATTTTGCTCCTTGCTACACAAACATGAATTTACAGTCTGCAGAATCTATTTCGGGCTAATTTTTTTTGTTTTTATACACATGTTCTTTCTCTGCTAAACTCGGCACTCGGCACTACCCAATATTCAACCAGTAGTTTATAGTTTATAGCCATTTAATCAGTTTTAAAAATTATGATACTCACACTCACTATATACTTTATACACTGACTAATGCAATGTATAAGTATAAGTTTTATAATGCATTGCACATAATGTTACACACTATACACTATATGAATGAGAAAGAAAGAAGGAAGTAACTCATAATAAATTGTTCCAAGTCAATTATGAATTATATTATGATAAAACTGCGTGTGTTGCTTCTGTTTGTGTATAATAATATCTAAATGTGTATATATTTTTTTTGTTTATATTAAATGCATTATTTATCGCCAATCGTCACTCACTACTGAAAGTAATAGCTACATTCACAATTCACATCTACAGAATAATATTTAGACTATCGACTATACAGTATATAGTATAGAGTAGACGAGTGTAGAACATTTTTTAATGCTGTTGCTTACATCAAGTGATATATTTTTATATGGTTTAATTGGAATTTGGAATATAGAACATAGACTGTACATAATTACCACATACACTATATATATACTATATACACTGTATACTTTGTAAAGAATATATAGAAGTACTGATATTGGATATAATGGCAACTTGTATAGTTGTATAATAATTAATATTACTATATGTACTATGTGTTGTGAATAGTGTCAAGTACTTACCTATTTATGCTTGTTCATTTTTCTCAAGCGCCAAGAGATGTTCTTGTCATTATGTAAAGGTCCTTCTTGTCCAGTAGACGCTAGACGGTGATAAAACTGTACATTTTTTTCAAACACTGAAAATTATGGTGATAAACCGTATATTTTTGGATCGTTCCACTCACTCCACTTTATTTACACTTGTCGAGTTTTATATTTTCTAGATTTGTAGTGTATACGTCTAATTTTGAAAATATTATACTGAACAATTAACAAAGGTAAAAAAAAATTTGTGACTGTATATTTTTGTTGGATTATACAACAAAATAAATAAGGATCAGTCTTTTAATGAGAATTATTATTATTGTTCTTGTACAGTCTTAAAACTGTTACTATTTTCTTTACACAAAACACACGGTTAGAAAAAATTCTCTTCTTCTGTTGCTTGCACTATTATCTATTATACACACCACTGCCAATAGAAACACACTACTGACTTACTGGCTATACTGCTTCTTCAAATTTTTTTAAATGACATGACTTTGGACATGCCATGTGGAAAATGAAATGGTAAAGTATGTACTCAAATCTATCAGTTTTCAATTCTCAATTCTCAGTCTCTGTTCAGTGTTTAGTGTCCAATGTATATTTGAGATTTGAGATTTGAGAGTGAGCGATAACAAAACATACAAAATCATAATAAATTTTGGTGTTTGGTGTTATCAGCAATGTAATATAAATATAAATATATATCTATAACACATTTCAATATTGCTGTGATAGCCAGTTATGTATAAGTACATGTATGGTGATCAGAATTCAGAATATTGACTGAGTACATCCATAGCTATCTATCTATCTATCTATCTACTATGGACGTATGTTGTATAATTGTATATTCTATAGCAAATCTTACCCATTAACCACTACAGCCATAAAGGTTGTTATAAGAATGACTCACTCATTCTGCTCCTTTGCCTGTCTCTCTATTTTTTGTTTCCCTTTTGATATGCACAACTTGAACAGATATAGAAATATATTATAGGAATATTAAATTGATGATTTTAGATGTGAGACAACAGAAAACAGGGAACAGAGAACAGACACAGGCTACTTATTTACTATACTGCTCACTGCTCACTTCAAAAAACTACTTCTTGTTTTTTCCATGTTATTCTCTCACAATTTCTGTAATGCAAGCGTAATATAAAGTTGAGGGTTTTGCTTCTGATACTGGTTCTGGTTCTCATTCGGATTTCTTTCTTTCCATACAATTTCTTCAATTATTTGTATGGAACGCAAACTAATACATAAAATATGAAATACAAGCTTGACTTTAGAATTTGCTTAGTTGCATTATACCTTAAGCATGCACATTGATTATGTTTACGGTGCATGATTCACAGGCAAGGAATTTCCTCTGTCTCATGTCTCATTGAATCTGATTGAGAGTTGAGAGTGTAATGTCTATATGAGTAAATCCTCACCGCTTCTTTTAATCATAATATTGTAGTACAATATTATACGATACAATGATGATTATTATGAATATAATTGTATGCTCTTGGTATTACACATACACCGATTAACGAAAAACACAAAAGAAATACTATGCGTTACTTACTCACATTAAAAGTACGAGCTACAATACAATATTATGTACAGTGTATACAGTGTACAGGTTGCAGGTATAAAATAAATACTACAAAAGAAGCAGAAAAAGGGGTGACTCATCGCCTTCTCTTTTTTTACTCACATGTACAATATATTATGTTGATGTATTATATACATTATACTAGCTTACTCAAATACACATGTATCACATTATTCAATATTTCATATACACATGGATATACGTATTAGACACCTCTATTTGGTGCACAAATGCTCAATACTCAAAACTAAGAGTCAGCAAACAGAATTATGTACACATTCATTTATGTAGATTGTAGATATGTAGCTATGTATAGCTGTAGCATTTACAAAAAGAAGAATAACGCCAGTACAATTTTATAAATTGTACACGTTTTTCACACATATCTGTGATCTGTGATGGATGATAGACACAAAAGTTTCAGTCCACAGTCCACACAAAATGAATCTTTCTATGTATTCCAAAATCCAAACATCTTTTTCATTTTTTACCATTGAACTCTGTCTTCTGTCTTCTGTCTCCCACTACACAATCTTTGTATAAAGTAGCTACAGCTAAACGGAACATTGATAGTACAGAGTACAGAGTACAAACTACATAGATGTAGTGACGACCATGGTAGGCAAAAAGCAAAAATTTATACTTGTCACTTGTCCATTTGCTTGTGCGTCTCATTTTTTCTACATTCTGCATTTTGTATACAAGTTAAGAATTACGAATACGTAACACTTTGTTTAATACAAAACTGCATTACACTCGAAATACTAATATGGCTTGCTTTGTCTCTTGCGTTGTCCTGTCTTGTGTTTGGTTAGCTAATCACAAGTATCAAGTTATCAAACAAATTTCCTTGCACATTTCCTGCTTAAGTCCATGTGCATACATAATACATAATCCATACAGAACACAAATTCTACAATATGCAATACATTTAAGCAAATGGCAGTCCAATAAAATATAGAAAAGCAAAAGTGTTGAGAATTGAGCATTTTGGCTACTGCTTTACACACAAACTTTACAAATTGTTGTGTAATTTACTAGTGAGTCTGTGTATTTATAAGGGGAATGGAAATTAAAAACAGCACATTTATGGTATACCTATTATCTTGTATATATACCCATATGCTTTACCTATATTATATAGTATATCATCTTTTGCTAACAACATTATTTATTGAATATTGAATCTGTTTTGTAACCGCAAAATTTCCTGGTGCATTTTCTACTCTGTGATTAATACGCACTCGCCACACAAACGCGACACATGTGCAGAGTGCACAGACACTTTTTACGGTTTGTTTATGTGTCCACTTATTTATGCTACTACTATGTATATCCGATTACCGATTGAGTATTGAATATTAAATACAACAGTTTTGATTCTACGCATCTCATTATTATTACTTAAAACTGATAAGGTATTTGACGACATAATAACATTATATTGTAATTTTTAATGGTTTATCAATGTATAATATTTGTGGTTTTTTATGTGCATTTATGAAAATAACAAGTATTGGTCATAGGCTAAATTTACAACTTACAATACATACATAGTACATAGTGCTTCATTATTCATTAGCAAGAGATCAAAAAATACAAATGAAACTGTACACTGCACACTGTGTCACAGAGCAATTTTGTCATAAATCGTAAGGATAGCTTATGTTTTATGTTTTGTACGTAGAATCAAAATATATGATGCGTTATGCCATTCTGTCTCAAGACTCAAGTCTCAAGTACGACATTCGGCACATTATGCATCGCACATTGTACATTTCTAGGAAATACGTAGTTAATACAAACTTGTGTAGCATTTTATTAGGTTGTGTATTGTGTATCATAATAATAATATTTTATATGATAATTCAGAGAATTGCATGTTGTAAATTGTAATACTCATTCTATCCTGTCTGAAATACATTAAAGTTTGAACGTTGTGTTGAAAAATTTGGACTGAGTAAGAGTGAAGAGTTAAGAGGCTGTGTCAGAGAAAGAGAAATAGAGTTAGTTAAGGAAAAATACATTAATTTATATGTTTAGTTTCATTTGATCTAAGACTTACATGAGAGGACACCGCAGTGGCATGTACATTTGACAAATTTTAACTTGCATTGCAAATTGCAAATTTGAATTAAATGGAACGACCACCAAGTTGGGTCAAATTCTTATCTGCAATCTGCACTGAATATGTATTATGTATGCATATAATATGATGACCATTGAATGTTTTTATACTAGTTTTTGATGTGTAGTGTGTATAGTGTGTGTCGCAGAAAATAAACTTGTTGCATAAATTGTAGAAGAAGATTCGTTATTTTTTATCATGTATCATACAAAGTAGTATTTTTGCACTGTCCATAATATATAATACACATGTTTGTATTTGTCCAGATTGAAGCTAATACGATAAAACATCCATGACGCATGATGTATCTAGAATCTAGAATCAATTGAATGCAAATTATAAATTATGCATAGGAAAGTTCATTTTTTGTTGGGCTTCTGGTCTTCTTCTTCTACTTGCTACTTGCTGATGGTTTTTCCTTACACTTGTCATTTGCCATTTATCATTTGTCCTGCCAATCATCCAGCTGAACCCTTGTCGATTGTCGATATTTCATTGTCAATTGTTAACTCATGATGTCGAATGTTGAAGATTCAAGATGCAAGATGGTCAATTATGCACCATGAAAAAAAAATCAGAAAATGTATGAGGAATTTGTAAAGTCATGTTCTAGTACCAGGTATCAACGACAAAGATAAAAGAGAGGGCGAGAGTGAGGGCGTATTCATTGATTTTCCGTGCAAGTCTAATTTCTAATTTCTAATTCCAAGTCCATTCCAGTATTTTACTTACGTACAATGCTCAACGTGAACTTTACTGTCTTTGATCTTTCGTGACGTAAAGAGCCTTCGATGTATTGGGGAAAATTCTAAATGTGTATTCGTATTTGTAGTTCTTAGGAATAAATTCTTACACTTGCCTGCGAGAACCTCATACCTCATAAGTCAGAAGTCATGGGCAAAGTGCGAATAAAATCTTAAAGAGAACCGGACCAACTGGGTCTAAAGTCCTAATCGCTAATAACTACACTGAAGACTGTACACTTTACAATCTCAACCCTGAACATAAAAGCAGGCGTCCAGGAGTATCAATTCTCATTCATAAGAGGAACTCGGATAGGACCGCAGAATCATTCTTTTAATAGAATTAGAATCAAATAGCAATAAATTACACATTAGCGTCCAAACTAAAATTTAAACTAGCTCTCATTGATTCAGTGTGACTCAACGTTCAAATCAACTTCAACTTTTGTTAGTTTAATATATAAATATCTAGTAGGTAGAACCTAGAATCTAGATACTTTGTGTTTTCACAGTGTCATCATTCAACATTTATCATTCTTCATAAATCATAACTCACAAGTATAACAGTGACAGTAAACTAATTCCTGTGTAAACATAATATAATATCGTATTTAGACAGAATGTCAAGCTTTATTGTGACAACAAGAATGATGCTCGTCATTCTTTGTGTATTTTTCCTGTTTGCCATTTCAAGCTCAAATTCAAGTCCAGTACCACAACAGCAAGGTAAAATTAACCTTCTCATTTTACATTTTACAATGCATACTGCATACTGAATGCATTGTCACAGTGTATAAAATCTTTATGTTACAAATTACACACTACCCGTTTCAAGTTTCAAGTGCGTTAAGTTTTCTTCCATTGCTTTGTGAGCCGAATTAGAAATTAGACACTAGAGAAAAAAAATCACGTAGGCAGTTATTATTACCGAGTTTTGCTAAAGGCCAAGTGCCAAGACAAGATTAAGTTGCATAATAAAATTCTGTTTTCAAGTTTCAAGAGGAAATTGTCTTACGTTTCGTACAAAACACAAAACGCAAAATATTATGTTTCACAGCATCTAGAATCTAGTATTTTTGCATTTGGCAGTTTGTAGTAAGCTTAGCGTTTCTGGAGCGGCTCATTGGACTTTTTAGTTTGTAGTTTGTACGTTCTTTGTCCTTTGCAAACGTTAATCACTTTTGCACATTGCGCATATAAAATACAAAATACAAACGACTGGCAAAACATGAAGCATTAAAACTAATGCTATTGCTAATAGACTATATTGCTAAAAGACTTGAGATTCAAGTACAAGTATAAATGTTTGCAATAGACTAATACCTACCTACTACCTACAAAAATTCATTCGGAGCCCGCGGATCTGATTTAATTGCAAAAATATACAACCTTTGTGCACAATGCACAATGCACAGTGTACAGTTTAAACCAGACAAATAAAAATGTTTACACGGGATGAACAAAGAGTTTCTAATTTGAGGTGTAATCTTATACAAAAAAAATTTGCGTTTACTACTTCCGTTACCCTTCAAATTTCAAATTTCAGAAGCTGTGCACTGTGCAGTGTGCACTTTATACTGCAGATTGCAGACTCCAGTGCAAATAAAGAGTAGAGAGTAGAGAGTAGAAAGCTAAGAGCGAGTGGTCCATTAACTAAGCTATTTATAACCCTAGTTTTATTATTTTCTCCTCTATAAAATTTCATTTTGCATCTAGTCGAACATCATTACTATTTACTATTTACCATCATTTTATCACTGCTTTGGTGCATAATGTCAGAATTTACTTTGCAATTTTAATCTGCGCTACTGTTGCTGTAATTTTTGTGATGCATTGATAAGATAACTGTACGACATACGACAGACGACCCGCGGCTGTTGTTAAATTCACATGCTCTTGATTTTTCCCGTTAAAAGTTAAAAGGTCTTTTTCATGGTTAATGACACTATAGACACTAGTTTGCATAAGTCACTATAATTTGTAATACCATCAGAATTTAATAATATTAATCATGTTATTTTGACATGTTTTCTATAAATCTGTAGGTTTAAAAGGTAATGGCAAGAGAACATATGCACCGTTTGATGGATTTGGTGACACAAACATTCCTTGTGACAAACCTGGATTTTTCACTCAAGCACCAGACGGCTGTAACAGATGCTATTGCGAATTGGGTAAAATTATAAGAAATAAACTAAAATTTATCATTTAGTCTGTATTTAAAATTGATCCGATTTTTATGCAAAAAATAAGCCGATCTACAATGATTGTAATTTTGATTTGTCCCTAAAATTACTGATTAATTTTTTGTCTTAAATTAAATTAGATCGGAAATTCTCCTCCGTGTGCTCACGAGCTCTCTGCCCTTCTTCCCAGGGACTTTTCCCTTCATTTGGAGCAGGTGGACACCGGCAGATTAAATTTTAACTTGAGAAAAAATGACAGTATTCGTATTATAAATGTTTTGAAAATTGGAATGCAAATGTTGACCTTGACCCTTTGTTACCAAATTGTTGCGTATAAATAAAACCACATTGTATTATTTTCTACACTTTACTTTGTACAAGGTGCATTGCTCGTACTTCGTACTTGTGAAAAACTTCATCTACGTTAGAAATCAGAAAACAGGCAGCCGTAGAACGTAGAACGTAGAAATTCAGAAACCTGAAATAAACAATCTGGGAAAGTGCTTAAATTTTCACACGCTACCCTAAAATTATACGCAGAAAAATCAAACCATTGGATGCTTGATTTTTCTCGGCAAAAAATATCATTTATATCCCCATTCTCCATGTTTCTTTGAGCAAGTTGGAACTTGAAACAGGTGGATTATTTTTCCTATCAATACTTACACATGCTGTGAAAGCAAAATTGCAAATACGTTTCATGTTCCCTGGGGCATTTACTGGCCACACCATGGAAAATATTAGGAGTGCACGAGCGAAAAATCACTGTCACGCATGAATGACTCAATACACATTAAAAGAGTGCAGTAGCTTTACACTTTACACTTTACACGTGGACTAGGATTTAGAATTAGACAAGGCTTCTCATTTTGTGGATTATGTACAAAAATCTCTGACAATAAAAGCAAAGTAATGGAAAATGCCAACTTCTATTCTCTTTATACTTTATACACAGTTCAAAGTACGTGATTCTGGGCAAAGCTTTTCCATGAAATTTATAAACTTGTATAATATTATCCGCAGAATAGACAGATTAAACACTTTTACATGTATCATATACATTCTACAGTAGTACAGCCATTTAAAGGTACATTGTACATTACGATGGCGTGAATGATAAGTTTGGCTTGGGAAGTCATTTTTAGACACTGGATTTAGAATTTAGGCTTTGATGTCCATATAATTCAATGATATTCCATCATATGATGTGATATAACATGTAACATACGAAATACGACCAACATGCTACACGCATCAATTGTGCATCATGCATCACTCGCACACAGCACACAGTGAACATCTCATTTCATGTCTGCAAATTACAAACTGTCACAAGTCACAATTGACAATGTGGATTTTTTGCCAATTTGAACCTAAATAAAAAATTGAAATAAAAATCATCTGCGTACATTATGCATATAAAAAAATATAAAGAGATTTACCTTCAATGTCTATTTTTTCCGAATTTTACCTAGCTTCAAAATTCAAAATGCCGTCATATAAAACTACTACTATATGAAATGTGGTAGGTTTTTGGTGTTTGATGATTCGTTGTATTCACTCTCTCTCTTTCTGTGTCTATGTATTTTGTATTTTACTGGCATTTGTTGTGGTAGACTGATTCAAGATCAAAAGGGATTTCTGTTTTTTTCAATCAAAACTGCTCGATGCTCGATATTCGATGTGGATATTGCGAATTGTGAATTGAAATCGGCAACAATAGGAATCGCTTTTACTTTTTTTTCTTTTTTCCTGCTCAATGCTCAATGCTCAGACCTCAGCGCTCAGTGCTTCATCTTCCCATTGTATTGTTGTTTCCTTTTTCCTCCTCTGTATTTCGTATTATGAAAGGTTTTTTGGGTGAAACTGATTACTGCGGCTGATACTGATGCTGATAGATCACTATCATCTTGTCGAATTTTTTCATGTGGTGAAACTTAAAGGCTGCCCATTGATTTTGATGGCTGTTGCTGATGCGTCTACAGTCTACACATTGTACCCATTTCAATTAGCTTTTTTCTGTGGGGATTGTTTTTTGCACAATATTGAATATTCGGAGCTTTGAGTTTTGAGTTTCGAGGACAAAATCAAAATAAGATGAAAATTGTCCATTGTACGTGAAAAAAAACATAAAATATTTCATCATTCCTGCGTATTTTCATTTACACGCTCAAGCGTGAAATTGATCTGAATTATTTTAGTTTACTCTGTTTTTAAATTTTAAAGCAGCTTTTTCCTTCATTCGAAGATTCAATCGCAAAAAATGACCAAAGTATAGAGCTTCGATCATGGAAAGTACATTATATAATTGCATACATTATGCATTACACTTGTCGTCGACAAACAAATAACAAATAAGGTGGTACAAATACAAAACAGTTCCCTTACTTTTACATAATATGTCTTGTTTCAACATTTTGTTGACTGTTTTCCAAATTTGCCCATAACAAAATTCATTAAGGTGTAATGGAGAAATAATGATCGTAGTTTGTAGTTTGTAGTACATGTTCTCAGAAATTCTAAATGACGTCATTACTTCTTAATTCCTACTAAATGCTCGATACTCGATACATTATTTAACATTAAAAACAATGATGGACTCGAGGCTCGAGGACACTTTGTTGAATTGTTGAATAAACAGAATTGTCAGTCATATTTCACGCTCCATGATCCACAGTCCAAGCCCAAACAGAAACTTGTTAACTTTGTTCATCAGACATGTAAATGGAGCAGTATCACCAATAACTTTGGACTGTAAGCAAAGTACATACACCAGCTGAGCTGATTGCATTGATCATTGATCTTGTTCTGATTCAATATTCAATAGATTAAGCATTAAACTGGTTCCTCGGACCTGGGATAGAAAAGCTGTAAATAAAATGAAATGAAGTAAAATAATATGTATAATATTTATATACCACTAATGTAGATATAGACATGATTAGACTATTATAGTATGAAGTGCTCATTAATTTACCACCATTTTTGTTTTGAACATGTTCAATGTTTAGTGATCCTATTATGAGCATGTATGACCTTATACATACATGTATTTACTATTTACACACGTATTGACTATTGAGCATTGACTATATTATTTATGTAAAATGCAGCGTGTAGAATATGTAGCAAAATAGCAATTTCCTCTTTTATTAGAAATCATCATCATTATTATTGTTGTTACAATTCACAATAGATAGGTATCAAAGCTCAGAGATGAGAACAACAGTGTCTGTTTATTATTTACCATGTAGCTGCCTACGACGTACTTTATCATGCATAATGCAGAATATATAATATACTTGTATGTATAATGTATAGAGTATAGAGGATAGAGCACAAATGTAGAGTGAAGTCTGTCCAGAATCCAGAATCAAGGTACATACTCCATACGTAACATTGTGCTTGCGTATGTAGTATAAAGTCATCAGTCGTCACGTATGACTGCCGAATATAAATGTAAAAGTGTTGGAGGCGATTTTATAAATCTCTAAAGCAGTTTGTTCACTATTCTCTATCCAAAATAATGTACACACTATACACATCAGTATCAGTATCAGTGTAAAAGTATTTGCGTATAAAGTATAAAAGTATCATAAATGTCTATATAAAAGGTGGAAGGATACGGAAAGGTTCTTCATTTCATCATAGTCTTTTGATTCGTTCACTCCTGTCGCAAGTCTCAACTCAAATTACAATACACATACCAATACATTGGATACTAGACACTAGACTTTTAGCTGTTACCAATTGCAAGTCAGAAGTATTGTTCAGTGTTTCAGTTTACTAGTTGATTTTTTGGAGGTTTTGGAATAAAACAAAAAGGATTCAAAATGTTGGCCCGACTATTTATCTTCAGTGCGTTCTTTTGTGTCACAGTTTTGGCAGCCTCAACTAGAACGTCCAGACCAAGTGAGTGTTGATTAGTGTATACCTTCTCATTTTATCCAAGTTAAATGACGGGAATATTCTGTTTTAATTATCAAGCATCGCGTTCTTTAGTGCATTTTTGTTTCATGGACTTGAAATTTGAGACTTGAGTTATTATGTGAATAAAGTGTTTAATTTGGGGCAATTTGTTTATTTACTCTAGGCGGATGTGCAGTGGGAACAACTTACATGAAGGACTGCAATACATGCACTTGTGGCAGAACGACCAGCGAGGTTTGACATATACTTAATTTTGTAGAAAATGCATGTGAATGGGATAAATTGCGTTGGTCTTTTAACTGAACGGAATCTTGGAACTGATTATAGGATAAATGCAGCAAGATTGACTGTAGCAGACAGAATACTTCTCCAAGACGTAAGAAAATGAGACAGTGATAATATTTTTTATTGCATTTTGAAAATGAAGAAAGCTTTATAGATGAAGTTGTTCATTGACTTTTAATTTTTACTTTTTTAATGTGCATTTGAAAATATTATAGCAAGCACCGGAGTTCGTCCAGGTATCTGTCCAACAAGAGTCACACCACCTCCCGGAAATACTGATTGTGCCAAGAGGTAACTTTCTTTAGAGCTCATAAAACTTTTTAAACTTTAGTGATTGCTTACCGCTTACCATGGACGTCATTGGATAATTTAATTTGGAAATGTTTTTTAGAACCGAAAAAACAACTTGCACTGTAGATAAGGACTGTCCACAAGCCAAGAAGTGCTGTCAAGCAACTTGCAATGGTGTGTATAACTGCAGAAATGCAATTTACAACTACACGGATAAACCTTAAGAATTCCAGACACTAAAATAAGGATGATGAGTGGGATCTGGAATCTGGAATAGACATTTGAGTGGGAATGTGCATTTAGAGTTAAATCCTCGATATTTTAGTCTACTGTGTTTATCACATAATCCATAGTCCTCAAATATCTAAGCAAAAAGGACTATATGAAGAAGTATTCTCTAACTTATAATATATTAAACATTAATATATTATACCTAAGTATACATTTTATATTATATTACCAGTAATTTTTACAATGAATTTTTAACCTTTTCTCCAGTAATAAGTTACCCCACACGATGTATACAATAGGTTTTTGTTTTGATTTTTTTTACTAAATACTAAATACGCAATACTAAAAAATATGCTTTTGTGAAAACATTTGTTAGATTTTTTCCTCAGAAAAAGTTTTGAATTTCCATTTGTGATATTACATAAAACATAAAACATAATAATATATTGATCGATCAAACAAAAATAAATGTGATATATCTTTTTTGATTACTATTTACTGATATTATTTATTCATAACAATGTTCAAAGTTCAAACTTGTTTTCATATTTTCATCAACCTTTACTTTATTTTTTCTTGCATACATAATAATATAATATTATATCTATATCATTTGGTTTTTTGTTACAGTTTCAGAGTATTGTTTAAAATTGAAAGCGATTTGCAGAGATTCAATCCAGCATGTAATAAGTTATGTTCCAGCATAAGCTTCATTAGTCAGTAATATTTAGCATTAGCTACAGACTGTAGTTGACACATTGAACTTTTAAAAGTTCGATAAATGCATTTTTAGTATAATGTACAATTTATTTTCATATATCTCGTATATTATAGAATTCTCATATTTTATCCAGTTTTCCAGCAACAACTTCCTTGAGATTTGAGATACCTAGAATCTAGAATTAACTTAAAATTATAATTTATTTGACACTTGACACTGTACAAAATAACCAATGCACAATGCATAAAACGTAGAATTTACACATGATTCACTGTTAAAATTTCTTTTAATTTGCTTCCAAGTTGGAAGTTGGAAGAATCTCAATCTCAATAATTATCAATTGTCAGTACCATAATAATTAGCACTAACGATTCGCTTTGAATAAATATGGGACTCAATTAAATAATGTGTTTTTAAATACATGATGCGTTGTCAGTTTTTACACACCGTACACTGTACGCGTACATTGCACAGTGTTTACGAACAAACGTTTTACAAGTGCTCTCCAGGAGCATAATATGTTCAATGTTAATTTGCAGCATACATTTACACCTATGTAGCTGTCGTATAGAGAAATCGGTATGAGATAATTATTAACTTAGTAATTGGGTTGTAGATTGTAGAATCCATAAACGACCACTTGAGATGTACGTATGTAGATACTCGATCCTAAATGGATTTCATCGGCCCATCTTATTCACTGTCATCGTTCCGCTTGGAATTTTCCAACTGTCATTTTAAACAAGTTAAATACAAGTTAGTGCAAGTTAAAGATGAATCAGTTCACACGTAACAGTTAGCAGTCATCAAATGTTGATGTTTACAGATCAAATAATAATTAAAAGTGTATGGTGTGTTGAGTTGTCTTTTGTCCTTTATGACAATTTTGGCTTTTGACTTTTGACTATGATTGGACATTGGACACGAAATAATGTAGGTTTTCTAGTTTTTAATTGATTCATTACTTTTGGTTAAACTAAGAGGTAAGAAAACTATGTGTCTATGTGTGTTTTCTGTGCACGAAACTATCACGTTTTATGATTGTATATATACGTATTACATGTGTGATAAAATACAATAGGAATTAGGATTGTGTATTGTGTACAATGTAAATATTAACTGGATTACCTTTGTTATACGTTGTTTAAATTTGGACTGAGTGCTATTGTATTCCGCGAGGAGCCTAGCAAATCGAGTCTGAAGTGTGTCCAAACTTGATTCTGTAAATATTAAATATACAAATTACACATTACACATATTGAGTAAAAGTATTTGAATAAAAATTAGGTGAAAGATGAGACGTAAAAATTAACAATGCTTGATAATTCCAGTACCTAATTTTTCAATTTTGTCAGCAGTAGTTATTGCTTTCCTCCGCTCATTTTCCAAAGCCTCTTCATCTAAAAGTCCATCCTTTTGTAAAAGTTGCTTTCCTCTCTCTAAAAGGTCTTCTCGTGCTTCTGGATATTCCTTGAGAGAGAGAAATAATTTACGGTTAGCATCAAAAGTCAAAAATGAAATTCGTATATATTCTAAATTATGACAAAATATGACAGTACAAAATGAAATGAAAAGAACCTGTAAAGCATCCCAAAGGTCATCTTTTGACAGTACAAACATGTCTGAATATCCCAAACTTCTCACACTTGCCGTCCTTCTATTTCCAGTTTTATTCCCAGCAATATTTAGAATGCTTACCTATTGAAATTTGAAAGGAAAAGTTTATAGTTTATACAGCCATTAAACATTAAGCCTATCAGCAAACAAGGTAATCGACAGACATTAGACAGTAACTAATACGTAATACGTAATATGAAATATCATAGGTTAACGTGGACATGTAATTATAGATTGTAGATGTATTGCGTGAGCGGATTTCAAAATTCACAAGCAAAACTTTTCCATGCCACATCAAACATGAAATATCAAGCTCGATGGCCTTTGATCATTGATTGAGAATTTTGAATGAAAAAAATACAGATAAATAATTTATTTACAACTACATCGCTCTAATTAGTTACTAGTTATTATTATTCTGTATCGTGTTAAGAATTCAAGACTCAAAAGACTCTAGACTCAAGACGCACTTCACCAAAAACACATCCACTTCCAAGAGTAACAAAGACTGTTTTGCCATCATCACCGACAACACTGACTTTTCCCCGCTTTACAATGTACATTTCTCGTCCTACATCCCCCTTTCGACAAATGTAGTCTCCTGGACTGAAAACCTTGCAAAATGTATGTCAAATGCCAACATTAGAAATTATAACCCAAGTAAATCGTGAATAATGAATAATGAGACTTTGACTTGAAACCATTAGAAATTAGAAATGAGAAGAAACTCAAGACTCAAAACTCACCTGTAATTTTAACTTGAGTACTAATTCAGCTAAAAGTCCGGGTTCACAATCCTGAAAGATTCGTACTTGTTTTAATGTGTCCAAATGCACGTGGATAGCAATTTCTGCCTTGAGTTTATCCGGAAGTGCAGACAAAACCTAGGAGAAAGGAATATGATTTGAAGCCTTTTAGTTTTTTGTAGCGAATATTTAAACATTCAATATTCAATATACATTATACATTCATGATCCTTAATGTTGATAGTTGATAATGTAATCTACTCTCTCTCTCTACCCTAAATTATAAAACGCAGTACGGAGTACAAATTCCTTGGAAAGTTTTTTGTTTACATGTAAAACTCATAAATGAATGAAACTATGGAACATGGAATAATTTCAGTAGAAATTGTGTAAACAAACTTTATTTTCATCCATTGACTGCTTGTTGGTCCAGAGATAGTCAAACCATTTGATGACACGTTTTTCGAGCTCTGCCGACACCTTACGAAATTCCATGTATTGCTTAATCGAGTCCATTTTATCTTGAAACTCTGCACGAGCCGCATTCATGTGGGTAATCATACTACCTGATAAATAATAAATACATTTCACGTGTTTGTCACTTATCACCTTTTCTGAGAGTTGATGAGAATTCACTGAATTTATAGTTGTTATCGTTGTGAATAAAGCTTACCGATATTTCCAACAATGGTAGCAAAAATCAAAACTCCAATGAGATAATCTGCAGCCACAAAAACGTATTCAACATTCTTTTCTGGCTGAGGAGTTTCACCGATTGTTGTTAGCGTTAAAGTTGACCAATAAAAACTGCAAAACGAGGGGAAAATGATCAGAAATTTAGGAAGATGAAATTTTATGCATTTGGATTGTATTCTAAATGCGTACCTGTAAATGTATTGATGAGCTAGAGCACCATCATGAGCCAAATCAATAGAAATATTGCGATAAACCCAGCCATCACTACCAAATCCGATGGCATAACTCATAGCAAAATAAATACAGGCATTCCAATGAATAATGATGAGAATATAGAGGATAACTCGCCCGATTCTAAATGCATTAGGAAAAGTTGTTCGGGATTCCGTTTTCCGAAAAAACTCATTCATCCTTAGAAAACGAAAAAGACGATTAACTCTCCAAATGATGGGACATGGGAGGGAATTCGAACTGCAGCCAGAGGACCAAATGTAGGCAAAATCTGTAGGGATAAGACTCAATACATCCATTTTGAAGGAAGTGGATTTTACATAATTACGTCGAAGTTTCCATGAATCTCTCACCAGCATTCCCTCGTGTAAATAACCTAAAGTTTTAAATCCAGTAAATAAAACAGTACAGTGTAGAGTGCAGAAAGTTAGTAAGTAATTGAAAAATAATTGAGTTTTCCAGGGTTAACAAGTTTCCCAGTAGAATTTCAATACATATGTGTTTTAGAGAGAAAGAAGGAGAAAGTTGTTATCATTTTATTTATTACCTTGATGAGCATGAACAATACTATCTAAAATATAAATTGCATCTGCACCGTAGTCTAGAAATAGCCATGTTTTGACGGATGAATTTTGCATTTCCCAAAATATTGATCGACCAATAACAAAAATTAAATTGTACATGACTGCCAAAGACACGATTCCAAGCCACTGGATCAAAGTTACAAAGTTTTCTTTCAGTTGTTAGCTTTTTCATTATTAGGGTAATTTATGAATAAAAACTCTCATGATAATATTTATAAAAAATACCAAAGTTAAAAATACAAAATTCAAAATTTACCCAATAATGTAGTGGTTTGGATGTGTCCACAGCTAATTTTCTTGATAGGAAAATATCCCATTTTTGTAGGAATTTGAGCGGTTTTTCTGGCTGACGAGCAGCCTCAAGTTGGTCCTAAAAAACAACAATATATATACTACGGAACACCCGTCATCGATATTTCCCTTTGTGGTTACAAATAGGAGAAATTTCAAACTTACTGAAGTAGTACTCCAATTACCAACAAATTTTTCTAAAAATGAATCAGGACGTTCCGGTGGTTTTGGTGCTGTTTTGTTACTCGCCCATTGTCGAAAGTGCTGTTTACATAATATATTCTCATTTTTTAATACAGACAAGAAAATTCTCTATTACACATAAATCTGTGTATCTTTTAGTGTACAAAGAAAATTTGAAATAGGTACAACATAAATATATTTTATATTTTATTTATATAATGAACGCACAAAGTGACAAACATGATTTTAAATAAAAAAATATAGTATTTGTACATACCCGTAGCACAGAAACAATAATTCGTATTTTTTTGGCAGAAGTGGAAAGTCTACTTGCTCTGGATCCCGGAGATTTTGGTGGACCATGTTCATCCCCACGGCCACTGGCCAAAAGTCCATTATCTTTGGTAATATCATCACTGGGATTATCATTTTCTACACGAATGATTTCTGAGCAGACATCCTCTTGAAGAGATGGATGAGGACTAATTGAATTTAAACTCGGTCTACCACTTACACTTGTACTATTTCCAAAATTTTCATGAAGACTATGACCTAATAACCCTGGAGTTGAGGATCGCCTCAATACCGAATCAACTGAAGTCTCTGGAGCTGTTAGCATTATTGCTGTAGTTTTCATTGTTGTTGATGATGAGGATGATGTGGGGGTGTTGATGCTTTGTACTGTGGATATTGTTGTACTTGTTGATGATGCTGACTGTACAGCTGTTCCAGTCGGTGGTGGAGTTGCATTTGCATTTGGATTGTCACTATTTGTATTGCTGTTAACATTCGACGTATTTAGAACAAGTTGACTACAATTCATGATTAATTCTTGTACTTGTTGATTCGGCCTCTTCTTTTCTTCCTGTTCTGTAGTACTATTTTTCCTTTGAAGTTGTTTTTCCTTTTGTTTTTGTTTTTGTTGTTCTTGCTCTTGTTCATATTTGAAAAAAAATAAAGAGTCATCCGAGGAAACTTGAGAAAGACGAGATTTAGAGACGGGATGAGATAATGCGGATGGAGAAAGTTGTGGTGAAAATTCCGATGTTTGTACAACAACTTCTGGGATCAAATGTGATAATTTTTCCTTGTCCTTGTCCTTGTTTTTACCCAAATCAAAATCAAAACCTTCCATATCTTTTTCCTTGTAATAATAATTGACAATTAATCACCTACACCTACTGTCTCTTTTCTCTACTGGTACAAGGTACAAGATACAAGAGTACTTAGATGTGTGCGTGTATGATGTATGATGTATGACGGAACTGATTGGAAAAAGGAGAACAATAAAAAAATGAGAGCACAAATCGATCTGATCGGGTTAGAGAGAGGTTAGAAAAAAGGAAGGAGTACACCTCCGGATCTACAACTATTAACATCACTTTCACCAGAGAGAAGCTAATTGTCCTCTAATAATATGTGTAGCAAAAGTAGGAAACTCGGAGGAAGAGAGTCAGAGACTAGAGACGAGAGACTGGAGACGATAGACAGAAAATAAGTATTACGGATGGAAATTCAATAAAACCTTTCGGATGAAATGAACCAGAGGTAATATATTGTAATACAATTCACATATATACATGTATCTTGTACACGGATATTGTACATTGGATTGGATATAAATGTAAAACCTGTATCCATCTTCTCCAGGACATGATGGATTTTACATTACATTACGAATAACGAATATATGTTACAAACTACAAACTCATGATATGATACAACATATATATAGCTGTGTGTGCGTGTGTGTGTATTTATTTATACTGTTATTACACATGTTTCATGACAAAAGACTGGAAGAGAAAACTAAAAGACTGGATGAGAAATGAGAATGACTGAGTGAGCGACTCAAGTCAACATATCAAATGAAGAGAATTGAATCGGGAAATTAATAGAACCATTACGTTTTATATGTAGTTGTCTATTGAGTATTCAGTATAGGCCTATGTAGACATTGATATATGCATGGAGAAAATGTCCCTTTTTATCATGTTGTTCGTTTGTACATGCATAATACAATATATAACTTGTAATTTCCTTCAAGAAGCTAAACTGAGCATGGAGAAGCTTTATTATAAATGTGTATAACATCAGAGAGAAAAGTAATTGTGATCATATTTTCAGTTCCTGGTGAAAGTAAGATCCATAGGCACATGGTAAATGAGATAGGAGATATGAGTAATGGGCTGTGCATTCGTTATGCATAAATGTACTGTATTATGTATTGTGTATTATACATGAATTTTACACATCATCAAAGACATGTACATACAGATGAATGATCTAAAATGAAATAGTCGGAAATCGGCAAATTGTTCTAATACAATATTTTTGGTCTACTGCCATTTTCTACCGGTGATCTGTGATACTTTTGTTTTCATAGGATAATTTGTATCATAATTATACACAAGGTAGTTGCATATCCAACAACCTCATAATATCCGTATCCGAAGGCGAGGGGGTCGGAGTCACACTCTAGAGAAATGGCTACTACTCT
>JAQGBH010001107.1:0-36658 GCA_034698265.1 Sminthurinus aureus | reverse complement strand
TAGCCTTGTCGTATTTCTCGTCTCGGAACCCGAGCAACCATCGAACCCCGAAAATATGTCCACTAATTATTATGTATGTATGAATTCTATGCACATTTCTCCACTATATTTATTTATATGCTTTATAGGTTATAGATTATATAGGGTTTGAATAATTTAATAAACAATGTTTATATTATACTTTTGTATTTTCATATTATGCATAAGACGATATTATGATAATGTGGATTGAGAATTGAGATCTACTGGTGCACAAGTTAGTTACATAAAGTAGTAGTTGCAGAAGAAGAAGAAAGTTTACTGTACGTGGGAAACGAGAATACATTGCATATATTATGCAGTACATTTTTATTCGTCATGTTATATGTTATGTTGTCGTTTGTCGTGCTCTGAACTCTGTAGTTTTAGTCTGTACTCTTGATAGTAGTTATGAAACTTTGTATAGTTTGGCAGTGAAACTCAAAATAGAGGTTAGACCGAGAGGAAATTTCAATTGCAAATATGAAAATAAGTCGAGTCGAGACGTTGGTAAACACTGCTTATACTATCATGATTCAGATTTTGGAAATGGAGCAGAAAGCATGATGAGATGTAAGATGTAGTAAGTAAGTACGGAGTAAACAGTGAGGAGTAAGCAAATGAGGTCTTTGGATTTGAATAAAAATGTTATGTATATTTTTTGGTTTGGAAATGTCTGTTTGTCTGTGTTCCCGTCATTTTTTATTTTCTGTTTGAACAACTCGAAAATGCCGGCGTATTACATTAGACATCCACGTTGTAATGGCATGGAGTTGTAGTAGTAAAAGGATATAAAATATTAGGAGGAGTGAAGTTAAAAGAATCAGATAAACTTTGAAACTTTAGTCGTGTATTCTTTATCGACTTGTGGTGAATCAAAACTCAAAGCTCAAAACTCAAAGCTGATACATGTATAAAATATAAAATATAAAATATGAAATGCAAATCATACAGCATGCAGTGATTTTTTTTCACTTTAGTAGTACATTACATAACACAGAACTACTATGTATAAAAATTATTTTGTATGCTTCATGTAAACATTTGTACATGAAATTTTGTTGGTTCTATCGCAGTTCTAAATGTGCATGTAAATACCTATAGTTTGAACAAACTGCAAACACGAGCTAAAAAGTAAGGAGGCAACAAGTCTAATTAGAGAAATATTTGTGTACGTAAAAGTTGAATCTTCTTCTTTTCCATTTGTCGTCACCATCTCCCATCTCCAACTAAATATAATACAAAATACATATGATGTGCAATACATGGTACATGGTTAGCAGTTTAAAGTCTCATGACTTCCCACTTCCAGTCAGATACATAGATTTGCATATATAGATATTAGAGATGTACACACACATGCGTTGGTTTTGTGTGTGCTGTTATTGATGATGATGGTGATGAAGATGAACAAGAGAAGTAGAATGAAACAAATTGTCTGTATGATATAGTACATTAGAAATTCTGAGATATGGTAAAAAGTTTAAAAGAGTTTCCATTTACAATTTACATTGACTTGAGTCTTGAGTTGTTTAAGAGAATGGAAAGAGCCGATTTTTGTTGTTCATTTTTGTACATATAAATGTATTTTGTTGGATTTTTATTTCAACGAACAGAATTGGTATTTCGTATTTCCTCTGTATCTTTTTCTACGTGTATTTTGTATTTTGTACGTTGTACACATATATTATACTGACAACGTGCTTGTGAGTAGATCACCTAGTATTGAAAATAATATAATATAGGTATAATAATACAGTATGCAGAATGCTGAATGTAGTGACAATGATAAAGAGATGAAGATGTAAAGATGTTTCTGCTTGAATACTATGTATAATTTATAATATACCACTGTTTTTACTGTGTATCAAATATTGTACAGCAGGACAGGCTTGTGTCTTGAGTTCTTGAGTGTTGTGTGTATTTCAAGTTATTTCAAGTTGAAAATTTGAATAGTTATCGAGTAAACCTCTTTAAAATATTCCACATTTTATAAAGTGATATTCTCACATGCTTTATAGTTTATAGTGCACTGTTTCATGTAACAACCAAAAATACCATGTACACATTTTGTTTTTTACTCAAGATTCAGGACTGGATTTTTTTTAAATATTATAAAAAGCAAAAGTTTCTCAACATTCTACTTCGATTGACGATTGTCGATTGTCGATATCCAAAATATTACTTACTCAATGCTCAATACTCAATTTTCAATAGGAGTAGTACTTGATGTAGTTCCATGTATGACAAAAATAATAATAGGAAGAATGATATTCGTATAATATTGTATTCTTCGTAGGCTTGGATGGATAATGTACATTGAGTTGTTACATGAATCATATACCTAGTATCTAGTATATGGTATAGGTGTGGAATATGTATAATGGCTAGTTGTATAGTTGCCACAGGAGCATACTAAAGCATAAGAACATGTTCCTTCCATAGAGAAATGTGTGTACGTATTCTACATATTATACTCTAAGTTTTCTTCAACACTTTCAAGGTCAGCATCGACATTTTTTGCGGGTTCCAAGGCTCAGCCAAACCAAAAAGCGTGAAGTGATGATGAAAAAATAGATTAAGAATGGGATTCCGTCGTTAGTTTTTTTTCTCCTTCTTTCTTCTTGTTCTATTCCTCGTCTTGTCTTGTGTCTTGTCGCTCGTCATTTCTTTTGAATTCACGTCCCTAAGTTCCAAGTTTCAAAGGTATTACAATTGCCCAGGCATTCTAAATCCTAATCATTATGCCATTATACTCTCTGGTTACTAGTTACATAGTACTAGTCTACATCTACACATTTATCTCTATGTCATTAGTTTTAGTATTAGTATTAGGCTCTGAGGTTTGAATCTGCTTCGACTAGATATTCAATGCTCAGTATGCGGTGTTAGAAACACAGACACGAAATTCCGAGGTGAGTTTGAAGTTTGAATATTTGGATAGATAGCTAGTGGAAATGTATAAAGGATAAATTGTACGTGTGTTTTTAAAAATATTTTCATATGCATAAAAATCTAAAAATCCTTGCATAGGCCGTATGTCTTTTTTTTTCTTAGGAAGCGGGTGGTACATGTGAACTTTGTTGCACCCTGTATTCTAGCATATATCCTTTAAATTGTGTATTGTGTACGGTGTGATGTATAGAGTATAGAGTTTAGTGTGTGCTTGTATACAATACAAATGTGTATAAATGTATGGGTGATTGTACTTGGCGTATGGCGTATGGAGTATGGAAAACGAGGGCTCTGCACGTGCGATGTGTAGGCCAATCAATTTTTGGCAATCGTTAACTTCATTATTATTTTTTATTATTCTTTTGTCATTTTATTTTGAACTTTTTTGGCTCAAATCTCCAACGTTAATGGATGCAACAAGGATTGTACTTTTCCCCCTGTAACCCCTTTGCTGATATTATGATGAACTTGTTTTTTCATGTCATTAGTTTATAGTTTTAACTTACCATGTTCACTTTCACATTATGAATAAACCATGTGTAATCCAAAACATGGAAACTAGAATCTAGACAATTTAATAACACATTATTGTGTACATGGATTTTAATTTAGACGTGTGCATTTACAAAGACATGTTTTTTGTACCTTGTATCTTAACTTTCAAAAAATGCAGTTTTATTAGTTTTGTCTGACTGTAAGGACAAGAAAAGAAGGGAAAAAAACAAAAATCAGGTTTTAAACTGCAGTCTAGTCGTCTTTCATCTTTTCTCTTGGTCTCTACGTGTTTTATGTACTCGCTATCGGTATGAGGTATGAGTATTGGCATTGGCAGTTTAAAAAAAAAAGTTGGAAACACAATAATAACATGGTAATCTATTCTTTCGCTCTTGCTCAAAAAATATGACATTTAAAACATGCAAATCAATTTTAGAATAGCTTAAAATTTTTATACGTTTATACAACGTGTACAGACAATAAATATTTTGTTGTATAACCGTAATGAGTGTGTTGAGCATAATATAATATATATATTTGAACAAAATACAAACACATGTATTCATGTACTGTACAACGATAAATGATATGTGATGTGCAGGATATATGCCTGAGTATGTGATGGCGTGGTTACCTAGATTTTTTTGAAATCGTGTCAGAAACTTGAACTATACCTAGATGTTGATGTAGATGTCAACGTAAAGTTATTTTAGGTACGTAAAAGAATTGTAGGGGAAAGTAAGAAGGAATGTATAAAAAGTTGTAGAGGGAAAAGAGAAAAAAGTTTGAGAAGAAGACGACGATGACGATGACGAAGAAAAAGTGATTGGCTCGTAAAGAAAAGTACAATGTTCGCTTGTGAAATAAGGTATAAACATAGACAAGTTTAACTTTCCAGAGGTGATTATGTAAAAATAGATTCTTGTCGTAGTATTTTGCATGTTTTATATGTTATGGTATATGGTATATCCTTTACAAAACTGAGAATGAGTGTGTGTACATGCATAGACTGTTGACTGTAGTAAACATATTTAGTATTCATTTATATTTTATATGTGCACGGCGACTACTATATGGGTACATTTATATATTTATATTATGAGAGGATTGGAGGAGTTTGTAATGTGAATGGTGAACCGAGTAAAGTTTTGAGTCAGTATAAAGTGAATCTTCTCTCTATTTCAAATGATATCTTGATGTACGTATGTATGTATGTAGATAGACTTATAGGAGTAGAAAATAAACAAATTTCTGCTGGTAAAAAACTGTTTGACTGTTTACTGTTGAAAGTCTTTCACTTGTAGAATTGAGGATGGTGTATGTTGTATGTAAGTAAGTACAACATAGAAGTTGAGAGTACATTCACAATTCACAGCGCTAGTAGTAGAAATCGTAGTACTAGTAGTAGTAGTAGCATTGCTGGAATGCTGAGGTTGAAGGTGGTACATGATGGACGTAAAAATGATGTCATCCTAGTTCTGTTTGCTCTGTTTTTTTTCGCCTTGCCTTGACTTATACTTGTATAGAGATGCATGGAAGATACATGGTTGTAATCTATTACTGCTGACTGTTGACTCTTGCCTGTACACTAAACTATGTACAGTGTACAGATCTAAATAGTGAAAAGCGATTGTATATTATATAGTTCTTTGGCATCAGCCAATGAATTTGAGATGAGAGAATCCATGGTTGTGCATGAGATTTTTTTTCCCTTTGCTATTTGTGTTAGTCAGTTTGGATGATAAGCGAGCGAGCGAGCAAACGAGAGAGCGAGTAAGCGGGTGCTCTAGATACAAATTATTTAAAGATTATGTATGTGATGGTCATGTATATGTACGATGTACGATGTATGGTCTACGGTCACATGCAAACTGCCTATGGAACTATGGAACCTTCTCTGTACTCGTCTGTTCTGTTAAAATTATCTTGAGTGCATGGCACAGATTTTCATCCAAATGTATGGGATTTTTTTTACTCCTGCTAAATACTAAATACAAGGAATATCAGAATACTCTATATGACGTATGTAAATACTTGTTATGGCTCTTCCTTCATTTTAAAAATGTAACATGACTGTGGTTTTCAATGCCGTTTGTCATATAAAAACAACAAATGTAGTACATGTTATGACATGTGTTTTGTAAGGAAATATTGTGCAAAAGTATTAGATTTAGGTTTCATAAATCGTGTATCGTGTATCGTACCGTGTGTTATTCTGGATATGAATATTAATGGAGAAAATAATCTGTAAACTTTTAATTTGTATTTTGTTTAGTCTGCGGATGTTTATTGTTGATTTAAAAATTTGTGTGATTCCCCGTTACCGATTATTTTTTATATAGTTTTGTCACCAATAACCAATAACTATTTGAATTAACAAGGTGATTCTTTTTTCGTGCTGGAAAAAATCGACCAACGACCATCCATATTATCTGGTCTGGTCTGGTATTTGGAACAAAGTTCAAGTAATATACTAACCCTTTTATTTCTCATTGTTGTATTAAGAAGTACGTTAGATGGAAAAGGAAATTATTATTACCAGTGCTTTGCTTTGTTATATTTTAGTGAACAGTGAACCCGTACTTACATCCTACTCAATATTACACACTTGAGTAGCAAATATCAAATGATAGAAAATAATTTAATGTAGCATTATGTGTTTGACCTCATGTACTTTACTATAAAGGACAAATTATAGTGGTATGATATGTAGGATGTAGCATAACAAAAAACATATGTACGGTGAACATTGAGTAATGTGTGAAAAACGATTCTCGAGTTCATTATTGTCAAAATTTTATGGTTTAGTTATTGTATATTTGTAGTGTAACATGAGCATTTGTATATTGTACAAGGTTCTTTATTTATTTTCTTCATTCCTCTCAAGTTGCAAATGTATTCGTACTATCGTATTCGTTCATGTGTTGAGTATTCAGGATTGGTTTAATTTGGTTTTGACATAATATAATATATAATACCTATGAGTAGTAAGTAGTATGGTTAAAAAATGTATGCGATATGCGACGTTTTTGGTCACGAAATCTCTCTCTCCTAATTTCGTTCTCACTCTCTGTTTTCTTCTATTGGTGTATTTTGTACCATGTGCATTTGTGTAATTTTGTAGGATGTACATAATGTTAGATTATAGCTATTTGTGATGTGTAAACGTGGTTCTAGGATGGTGGATGGTTTATGGTTTTTGGTGTACAAAAACGTACATTATGTGCGGAGGAATTCATGAGCACAAACCTCTTGGTTTACCATTCAGTTATGCAAACAACTAAAAACGATGGTTGTCCAATGACCTCAATTTCGTTCTCAATGCACCTGACACGACAAACTCACATTATTTTCTTCATTGGCCAAAAAATAACTCCGTGCCAGAGAGTTTTACTGTTCACTGTTCAAGTTTCAGAGGCATGAAAACATATGTATATAACAGATAGAATTATGTATTATGTACATTGTACATTGTGCATGATATATTATATGTATACATATGTACATGTTGATATTATTTCATCAAGGTAGCTGCGTCACTGAAAGAAAGCGGGCTGAAAGTGAACAAAGTAAAGTGCATTTTGGTGCAGTCTGCAATATCACAGTTTTATTTTTGTATATGCCCGTTTTATTCTACATATCAAGTTGTTGAAGTCTGACATGAGGGAAAATGATTTATATTAGACATACAACAACAACAACGAGCATGATTGTTCATCAACTACAATAATTATTGAAACACGTTGTTATATAGATAATATGTACAATGTACATACAGATTGTAGATATAGATTCATGATTGATTTTATATTCTGAGAAACTAAGAATTAACAGATTAACAGCATTACCAACTTAAAATCCTTTACTGATATTACTATGAGAAAATCACATTTCCAAGTTTCAAGTTCGGTGTAGCATTGATGTGTAGTTAATGATTAATAGAAACTAAACATCCGACGTTTGCAATGTTATGCATTGTACCAAAAAGTCATTATATTGGGAGAGAGTGTGTATAGGAGTTCCTGTTACTATTGTGTATTGTGTTGTGTCACATTATGTTGTATTTCAGCCGATTGATTTATTTGCATTTTCATACTTTTTCCTTGTCTTTTGTATTGCCATATGCGTATGTGTATGTGTAGCTTTAGCTCGTGTGTATGTACTTTGATGTTTCAAAATTTATCATGAGTCCACATGAAAACATTTTGACATTTAGCTGAAAAGCGTTAGTGTGTGTCATGTAACATGTTTGACTCAAGACTCAAGATGACGTTTACATGCGCCTATATTAGTACTTTGACACATGCCATTGACATGGTTTGTACTTGTGCCTGTTCCTGTCCCTTGTACATTGTACACATATTACACACTATACACTTTAGACTTTAGGATAGGACACATTTTGCACACATCCGTTTAATATGTGTAAAACGTATCGAATTTGACTCAAAGTCAAATGTACAATGTACATGTGTTTTTTTTTATAGTGTATAGTGTATAGACATCAAATGTTAAACATTAAAGTCCAGATAATGAACCATGTATTTTTTGAAGTAGACGAAAATGACGTCAACAATATAATACGTTAATATTTTATGTATTTATGTATCGCATAGTCAATAGTTATAGTTCCCCTTTATTATTATAGATGACTTGGTTTATCTGGGTTCCAACTATTGAAAATACAAAAAAAATGGATGATAAAAAATATATTGTATTGTATTGCATTGTACTGTACATAATGTAGCCATTTCATGTTCCACATGCATAATACTGAACAGTGTGAAGTTGATGTATGATGTATAAAATACGTACAACATACACAAGTTATGAGTTATTGGAGTAGGGTAGTTGGATAGATCCTGATCGTTCACCTTTTTCGTAGTAGACTTATAGCATCCAGTAGCTCTGGTAAACTCTAGAATCTACAAAGTTCTCAGTTCTCAAAATGTTAGACAGTCGTAGGACACAATGCACAATACACAAAACATCATAGGACTGAAAAGTGATAGAGAAAAAAGAATCTTAGCAAGTCAGAGGCTATGGCTGTGGGAAAAATATTAAAATAAATTCCAAGAGAATAATGATGCCATTTTGTATGAATACTCATAAAGTTTAAAGACTTTATACTTTTATGCATTTATCCATGTATACTTATTATGCACTACATATTACATTGTATGAACTTCCATCATCATCTTCATCATTATATATTATAGGTAAGAATATGCATATCAGTCTCGTCTCACCGTCATCATCACCACCACCACAACCAATAAGCATATATAATAATGCATGGTATTAAAATATTATTTCATTTCTCTCTCTCGTTCTTGTGATTCTTTCTTTCTTTCTTTCTTGTTCGGTGTCTATAGTGAGAAAATCCTTTTTTTATTCTGATTTTTGATTGTTAGACAGATAATAAGAATTTTGAAGGAGTTTAAAGAGCAGTCCAATTTATTCTAAGAGCATTTTTTTTCGCCACGGAACATGAATCATATAATAATATGCCTACAGTCTACAGCCTGCCCTCTGCATTATATGGACAACTATGTATCTATTCTTGAACTCTTTGTTCTTTTTGACATATCAAACATCAAACAATAGAAGGGACGTGCACATCGTATGGTACATTGTACGGACTATAATCACTTTGTGCATTGTACTTTTTACTTTTTTTTGTTCTGTAGAGATAACTGATATAAATGGAAGTATATGGTACGGTAGGGAAGAACATCTCATTAATTTTTCCAGAAATATTGTTTTTCTTTCCTACATATCAAAATTTACTATCTTTAGGTGTAAAAAAAGTAAAACTTCTACATGCATCTACATTCTACACATACACATGAATTGTTTTATTTTTATAGCATGAATATAACGAATAAGATCCAGTAAAAGCATATGTGTAAAATGTAGCATGTAGCATGTATCCAGTCGTGCATATTTGTTAGTGCATGAAAAAAGTTGTTCTTTTCTGACACTAACAGAAGTTCTAGCACTAACAGAATTTAGAGCATGTAATCTTGTTGAAGAAAGAAAAACAAAAATAAGTATGTACAAATCTTGTGCCATTTTTATCAGTAGCAGGTGTTTGTTTCTCATCGTGAACAATATTGCTTTTCTCATACTGTGTGTGTGTGTAGGAGTGTGTGAAGTAGACATTAAGCAGAGTTGAGTGAAGAAGAGGGAGAAGTTGTTCTGATTTGCTATCTGGAATTAATGGAGAGAAGATAGTAGGGTAGCGTGAGGATACATCATTGACTTGGCTTGTCTTTGCTATTTTACAGAGAAATGTGTTTGGTTTCCCAAATTGTGAAGAGGATGAAAGTGTTAAGTTTGACTTGAAAGGAATTCTATATGATTCATTCTGGTGGTTTATTCCTTGCATCTATTTATCTATATCTATCGGTATAATGTATAATGTATTACCATTTTCCTGGGGTATTTTAGGACAAGTATACATATACCTAAAACGAGAGTAAAACAATATTTGTGTGTGTGTGTGTATTTTTACATATTTACGTAGTACGTGGTACGTAATGAGTTGGAGGTGAGATGGTGAGAGAAGCAGCACCATCAGCTCAGCGTCCATACTGTTGGATTACATATATATATATATATATTATATTCCGCATTTTTTTTCTCTGTTTATGCAAGCGTTCGTTCGCTGCTCCCAACTCCCATCAACCATCCATGCAATCAGTGAAGGTCAATTGCTTGCTTAGCAAAACATAGAACCAGACTAAAAAAACTAACCTGGCTTTCTACTCTACACTAAAAAAAGAGCTCAAAAGAATAAATGGAACTACACACTGTACCATGTCATGCAGCGTAGATATAATATGTGTAGCATATCTGTATCTGTAGATGGATGAATAGAGATAGAGGCATACATAAAATTTTGTGTGTCTTTTGAACGTAGTGTAAAAGCTTGATATGTATTTTTTTCTGTTCCCTCTGTGTATTTTTTTTTGTACACACATGATGATGAGATGACACAAGCTATTTCTCTTGTCCTCTTGCTCTGCCTCGTTACTCGTTCCGTGGATAAATGACAAAGTTTTATGACTCTCCTGAAATTAACGTCTTTGTGACTGTATTATATCTTATATCATCAGAAGGATTGAAGGTGTATTTATAATGTAGATAGATAATAATATTATTATAGTATTATGGTTTCAACCTGAAAGCAAAGGTGTATAGTGTATAATATAGTATTTTCTAGTCTCTCATTATGTTATCATGTCACCGAGTGACTAAAAGAAGAATGGAAAAGGATTATATCATAATATTCTAAATTGTATTGTACTTTTTAAATGTAGATGAATAGATCAAGTTTTCATTACCGTGGTTCATTGCTTTTGTTTCATTGAGACTAAATTCGCACGTTGAGTTAGGCCAGGAAGGCATTATGTGTTTCTACAATAATGTACATACTATATACTACACACCACACAACATAGCTACAACAATTACCTCTTTGTCATTTTATACTTTAACTTGGGTTATATTATACTCCACAGTGCAAAGCCCACTAGTTTCTCTTTCATTAAATGGGTATTAATACGAAATAGTAATAACAATAGTTATAGTAATAGTCTGAATAATAATAAACTTTTTTGACTATGCATCAATAAAAGTATCATAAAATTCTATGGTTCGATGGTGTATGAAAAATTCCTTGTCGTTTATATATAATAATATGACGTACTTGAAATTTTTGGTGTGTATAACATGTACATTTTGTATTACAAACCTACAAGTTAGAAGTACATGTCGAATGTCGAGTGAAAAGTGATGTGATGGAGCATCATTTTCTTTGTGGGATTTTTTATTCTCCTTTTATTTCTGTCATAATAATAATTATACTTGACTATTACTATTTTTGTGTAATTTGTCTTTTAGTATTCCGTATTCCGTTTTATAGGTATCCTACATGATGTATGATGAATATGGATGTGTAGAGAATGTATTTTTTAATCCACTCGAATTTTCAATACTGTGCATGATTATATAATACGTACATAATCAGTATGTATTCCGTGTGTAATACACTCCTCTCTCCATCTCTGTTGTGTGCACAGGGAATCATCTGTGCATTTGTTATTGCATCTTCAGTATGTTTCCAATTCCCACACAAGTGCATTTAAGTATTAAAATGTGATTGAAAATAAGGGGCGACGGATAGGTTGAGTGTTGAGTATTCATGTTTAAATGCGTGGTTAACGTATTTCATGTACGCTGTTCGTCATGGTTGTATGGTTTTAAAATGAAAATGAAAATGGGTGGGGAAAGGGAAGGAAGGAGGAATAATAGTTCAAAGTCAATGTGGATGTGCAAACTTGAAAGGTAAACTATTGACGTACTGAATAATGCTTCCTGACAGTTATGCCTTTGCACTATTACTACATTTAACATTTACACATAGATTACTATATATGAATATTCTGGAGGTTATATATCCATTTTTGGTTGAGTTTTATGTGCTCATGTGGTCGAATTGTGTAGAGCACATTCAATCCCAAAGTCTTATGTTTTATTCATAGAGGAAACAGATTTAATTGACTTGTGCAAAAACTTAAAATTGCACAATACACCTGCATATACAATATACACATATGTTAATGCACATGCATGCATCACAGTCTTAAATGGTGACATGTGGGTTTTAAATGTGAGATTGAAGAGAGGAACAGAGCTATAAATGTACCAGTAGAATAACAATAATAATAGTGATGATGATGATAATAATACTAAGAGTTGACACGGTGTCGATGCGCTGATGGCATAATAATATTTATGACAATACACCATACACGTTCATCTTTTTTATTATGATAATAATACAATATTATTATTATTATTTTTCTTACCTGAACATTACACATTGGTGTGTGTGTGTATTGTGTATGTTGTAAAGGTTTTTGTGTAAAGTTGGGCGTTTTGTGATTTAGCTTAAGAAAAAATGGTGGTGAATGGGTGTTAGTGTTATCATGTCATACGTAAAGAAAGGGAAATTAATGAAGAGAGCCAAAATCCAAACAGAATATAGCATATGTACATAATACATAACAAATTTTTTCAATGATTCAACATCAGCTTGAACCTGTACACTGTACTCATATACTTTTGGTACGTGTTTGCTCAAGTATTTACATCTGTTTTGAATTTTGGAGGATAAGAGGGAAAATGGAATGTGACATGTTTTGAAGTTTATAGTAGAGACTAGAGACAGTGGTTAATTTAATTACTATACACTGTACATGCTTATTGTGTATCGAAGAAGCATGCAGAATGTTCTGCAGAAATATCCTTTTGTTGTTCAGAAAATTCAACATTCAACATGTAAACCTATGAAATTTGGTTGGGAGTAAAAACAATGACTTGCATTTTGTAGGATGAAAACTGCATTTTGAGTTTTGAGAATAGAATAAAATTTTCAAATTGTGAGTATAGTAAAACTTTGCTATTTTTAATTCAGTTACGAATGCATGTACAGAAAATGTACACTATACTACAGTAACAAGATGCTGATATCAAATATTGTAAAATTGTGTCAATGTGCGATTAGAACAAACATTTGATGTATGGCGTGTAAATGATATATTATACAAGTATATAATCTGTAATTCTACTGATATTTCTTGGTAAAATGTTTTTCCCCATAATTTTCCATATTTTTGGTTTGCAATCGTTGACATTTTGTATTTTGTAAAGGACGTGATAACGAATCCAGATTCACAATCAAAGGAAGCGCAAAAAATTAGCTCAATATCTGCGACATTACTATTACCCGTACTGCATTTATTCTGTATTTTGTCTGCATGTGTTGATTAAATAGGCTAGACAATATCATTTTGAGTTTTGACAAAAATTAGATGGAAACTCTTTCGGCTTTTGTTTGACACTAGTTACAAATATTCCTTTTTTATTGCATTATTTTCTATCATACATATGTAGATGCTATTAAAGTTATAATTGTATGCATACGTATGTTTTCCGGTTGTGTCGAGTGTTTGAGGTTTGGAAAAGTAAAATAAATTCAAATTGCATGTACAAAATAAGGTGTAGTATCAGGTAGATTAAATTGATATCACATGCTGATGATGATATGACACCAACCACCAGCATTTCATACCGGAGAATAAATACTACGGATTATAGTAACTTTTGATTATTTCAAAGGTGATTTTTTTTTATCTTTGAATTATTCATTATATGTCGTTGTGTGTATCTATTTATTTCTCTCTCTATCTATCTCGCTCTTTTGCTTGCTCTCCTGATAAATTCATTTTTGGCAAAAGCTAATGACAGATATGACAAGTTAAAAATGAAAATGAAATGGAAGAGAATGAAACTACAAAATAGACTGCCAAAACTAAGGTCATGTACTACAAACTACAATACACAGTACACTGTACATTCAATATTCAATACAACACAGTACAATAATATTCAATGGTACTTGCGTGTACACTGTACAGTGTAGAGTGTACAGTGTGATGAGAGTTAAAAACGAAGACTATTGTTTCTTTCGAGTTTTTACGAGGTGTATGGTGTATTTGTTATGAATTACGACTTTTGACTATACAGCGACCATGAAATCAGATATATCTATATATATTATATATTCGCCGTGAACATTTCATTTTATTTCCCTACAGGGTTTATGAATAGTGGAGAAGATTTGAAATATACTTGCAGAAGGATAATATCTTTTAGTTATGTCATTTCATGACGGGAAAGAAAATTAAAAAACTAATTTCTAATAATACGTTTATAGTCATAGTACATAATATAGTGTCCATTATTCATTACACAGTGCAAAGTGGAAGTTACGTGGAGTCTATAAAAAGATTCCAATGAATGAATGAAATTTCAAATCACAAGTATTGAAAAATAAAAGGTAAAATTTTAATTACACTTTAGTTTAGGAGAATAATTTGTTGGTTACATTAATAATTAAATACTCATGTACTTCTAGCTTTTAACTTTTGGTAATATTATTATACTATTTTACATTGCAAAATGAAAATAATATGACTTATCGTCGCTTAAAATTTTCATGTATCACATTTTACGATGAAAGAGGAAAAATGTGTGTAAAATATATTTAGTTTTGTAGTTTTAGCTACGGCCATTACTTCAACAAAAAAAAAGGTTTGTGTTCTCGTGTAGACTACTATAATTCTATAATTTTAAAAGTTCACATGGTCAATATGATGCGAGTTGACGTTAACTTTTATACGTAAATACTGGACATTGATGTATCGTAGATTTTAGATGTTGATCCAAATCTAGTTCATGCTGAGTTTTATTTTGTGGGGGTCATCAATCCATGAACCACCGTGATAAATCAAAGTGTATGGTTCAAAATCATAATCGTGTCAATCGTGTCATGTGTCATTACAACTTATGGGTTCTAAATTTGTTGCCATTTTGCAAAGTTGGTCTTGTCAAGGATAAAAAATCAATGAAAAAAAAGGAAAGAGAGATGAACAATTTGTTAAATATCTCGTCCGTTGGCGAAATGCTGCAGGCTGTTTGCAAACGAACTAACTAGCTAACTGGCGTCTATCTGATTCACATTCACATTTGCCATTTACCCATGAACTAACATAATGTAGGAAGTATTGAGGTTCTTCAGGTTGACATTGAACTGGGACTCGAAACAAAAAAGACAAGGCAAGAAACTACAATATGAAAATACGAGATGTGTATGCATGGGATTGTGCAGAGTACAATAATAATGTAACATGCAAGAGAATAAAGAAAGAAAGAAAGAGTACATACACGACTCAAGAGTATGAGAGGGCAGATAAACATACATGTTATACAATTATTATTGCAATATATTCTACACTATACACTATATGTTTGAATAAGCATTGGCGAGTTTATAATAAAAGTAGCATGCATACAACATATGGCATATGGTGGTATTATCTTATATGAGTGTGTGTCATGTATACGTAGGTAAATCTGCAATTTTATAGGTATAAACAACATTGTCATGCATATAAAACTCGATTTTGCAATTAAGTTCAGGAGACTTATAAGGTTAGGGTGTCTGAGTCTACAAGCTTTCTGTTTCATTTCATAAAGTTGCTACAATATGATATGAAATGTAAAGTGCTACTGTATAATTTTCACTGTACATTCTACATGTATTCCTGTGCATACGTTGCAAAGTTGAAAACAAAGTTTGAGTATGTATGTTGAATGTGGACCGACTTTGCAAAAATTATGCTTACTCGATCAATTCAATTCTTGTAAAGAGGAACTGGATTGTGTGTGCTGTTTGTGCATTTTATACGATCGAATATTGATTGAATTCAAGTATTTGTATAGTAAATTATGGAAATAATAGGAATAGAAACGTTTGTAAATGATAATGTGATACAAATTACTAAATAAATGTATATTTTGCATTATTGACAATTCACAATGTATAGGTAGATTACTTTCGGAAAATGAGATTTGAATGAGTGTTTTATGGCAAATGATCTAATAGTAAATACATTTTATCAATCATTTATGCATAAAAATTGTATTATTATTATTATTACAATATCATGATGCTTATTTGGTCCATGATACACAGTATTATCATAAATGTATTTCCCAAAGACATAGATTTTGATTAGATTAGTTGAACCCTCTTGAAATTTTAAAACTGGTTAATGGTCCTAGAATAATAATAATAACATTAGTGATGATGATGATGACCACTCTCGTCATCACTGGCATCATGTATTTATACTATGGGACATTATCATTATTATTATGTTATCTGTTGCTGTTGTGATAAATTTACTTCATAGTTAATAATTAATTGGGAAATAAAATTTTCATTTGTGTTTTTGCTCTTGTGTGATTTCAGGTTTGTCATTGGATTGTAATTTGCCCATGTCCTCAATGGGTCCCACATCACCAATCGATTTAAAACCAGATACCAACAGTTTGCCATTCAGTCCTGGAACTGGGGCCGGAACTACTTCTCCAAGGTACAACAATTCTTCCGATGATAGGTAAATACAATTTAGTAAATTCTCTACCCCGATTTGTTTGTCCTGTGTTTGTTGAGTGAAAAAACATAACTTACAATCCACATATGATGTAACTCCAAACTCCAGTAGAATCTTCTTTTGTATGCTGTACTAGGTATTTTAGATATTAGTAGTTGTAGTGGATAGGGATTATGTAGGTATTGTGCAAATCTGATGGATGAAATTATCTACCGGTAGGTACTTAAATTAGTGTCTTAAATTACAGTTGTACGTAGAAGGAAAATTGACTTAATGTATCCAGAATTATATATCTCTTTAGAAATATAACATATTATTTCGTATGATTTTGTGTGGCGACAACTCCTCATTAGAAATCACAAGAAAATATTATACACTTGATTGTTTGAATATCATCATCTATGTCGTTGTTGTTGTTGTTGATGTTTGTTTTCTTGTTTGGTTATCATTCCAAACTGAACTTTGGAATTATTTTTTTAAACTAAATTCTTACAACGTACGACAAACGACAACCCAGTACCGAGTGATAAGGGAAAAGTTCATAAACACCGTATCAACATCAGTGTCTGCCGTCTCGTGTGTAGTATCAACTGTATCACTAATGTTTGGAAAGCTATTATAGGAACATTATTTGTGCATAAGATAACATGATGTGGGTGTCACATATTTACGTTTTATTATATTATATTATTGTATTAACCTTTCCTCAGTTTCTTTGTATTCAATTTACTTTTACTTTTTATTTTCTTTATTCTACTTTGATTGTTTGTCACCTTGATTATGACGTTGTCTTTTTGTCACTGATATTGATTTCATATTTTATTGATAATAATTATTATTACTCAACTGACAGACTTGCACATGATACATCATGATGTTACAAAAATGCAGACTATTGATTTTGGTGTTTTTTGTACCTTGAAAAAAGTTTATGAACTATAAATACTGGGTACGATCCCTGACTTTGGTCTTTGGTTATTATGATTCCATTTTTACTGTACTCTTTAGATAATTAGTAAATTAGTTATTTGATTTTTGTTGTTCCTTCAAAGTCTTGTTATTTGTTATCAAGGGTAGTTGAAGTCGTCATACTCATAATAATTATATGCAAGTTTGTTATTTGTCACGCTACTCAGTTTCAATTTTATTATAATGCAAAAACTTTTCTATGAGATCTACTAAGTTTTACGTCAAGTGAAATGTAATAATTCTGTCTGGAAAGACAAGTTCTCGTACCATTTGATAATTGAGATCTATCCAGTTTTATGAAACACGTAAAAACAATCGTTAATAAAGAATCATTGAGTTTCAGAAAAGAAAAGAAAAGAAAAAGTAATAAATAATTAGCAGACATGTCGTAAGTTAGTTATTTTAGTAAGTATTGTTTTGAAAATTCTTGTGGTACAAAATACAAAAGTTGAAAAAAGTTCAAGAGTAAGAAACACTAATCGATTTTTGTGCTGGGTAATGTGATATGTAATGTGATGTGATACACATTTCTGAAAGTTCTAGTGTTTCAAGTGGTCAAAATAATGATAGGTATTGAATGTGGGAATCAATAAAACGAGTGGTATTGGCTAATTTCCGTTCAAGAATGAAGTAAAAATTTTCAGTACTCTCACCAACTTGAAATGTACACAATTACATAGATAAAGAACACGTTGAGTTTTGGTATACGGTAAACAGTATACATGTATAGTAGAGGGAATACAAATTGCTGAAATTTAACTTACAATTTGTCCAAAGAATCCTCACGAATACTTGGAAACACACATTTATTCCCATGAATTCTTTCTAGTTCACTGACTACTTGTTCTTAGGAACATTATTTTATTTTACGACACAAGATTTCAAAATAGACTCAATAGAATCAACAGGGTATGGTTGTAGGTGGTTTTTGTATTTTATTTAAGAATAACTAGAGGCAAATTGATTATTTACCATTTAAACAAATCCATTCGACTTTTGAAATGCCAGTGTATGTTTACAATGCACAATGAACAGGCGTCCCTTGAAGATCGAAGATGCCTAAAACGTTCATACAGTCATAGTATTTTGTCAGCACTGTATATAATGTAATTCTGATTGAAAATTGAGAGTGAATACAAATTTCATTCATATATGTTTATTCATTGACTGATAAAACATGATTCAAAGCTAATATACACATAATAATAATACTACTACTACTTATTATTATAATGAAACCACGTGTCACAAAGTACAAATGTCATAACATCAGATTATTTTTCTTTTAGTACTTGATACTTGCTCTATATTATTATATAATTGGCAATATAGAATATGGTGTCATTGCATTCTGACTCGGTCAAATAAAAAATTTTCAATAATATTATTGTGCCTGTACATACTATGAACTATGAAGAGACATTTCATAAATGTTTCAAGTTACAGCAGTTCATGTAGGACGAAAAAAACAATGAGCATCACGTGTACTTAACTCGTGTTTATTCACATTGGACTATTCACTAGGCTTTGTATTGTGCTCATGTTTTGCACACTTCTAATGAAACTGAACATGAATGTAACATCACATTTGCTAGGTTAAGAGTTAAGAAGAACAGAACACATGGTACATGGTACAGTGTTAAATGGTATAATACTTGTAACTTGAACGTTGTACATTATGCATATACATGATATTAAGTTATGCTTTAAACCAACAGCTGTAGACTGTAGAAGAAAAAGTATGTATTATTATGCTGTTGCACGTTTAGCTAGAGACTTGAGATGGCTAATTATTATTAAAAGTTTTAGTTTTTAGTTATCAAGTCAAGCTACCATCATAATAATATATGCAAATTATACAAACAAAAGTAAAAATATGAAAAAGTGTACAATGCTGTATCTAGAAAAGAAAAATATTCAAGTAACGCTGAAAAACTGTTGTACACTATTATCTGTCTTCGCTCTCTCTTTCTCTTTCTCGTTTGAATGTTACAATTCATTATCGTATTTATTGTGCGTGTTCGGTACATTCAACTTTTATATATTTGTGCATAAAATAACCACATTGTCAAACATGACAACTATGCGAAGATGAGAAAAAGAAGAAACAGAAGAAGAGCAACAAAATACGAAATATCCAAGTCACCAAGTAAATACGATCTAGAATCTAGAGTGGGAGGGAAGGGAGAGAGAGACGCGATACACGATGGGGAGGAACCAGATTCATTAGCATGAAAGCACGATGCGTTACCTTCACTTGTTTGATAAAATCAAGAATTCACATTGAAACTTCCAAGAATGAACGAGTTGAAGAGGATGACGTGCTCAGTATCCAGAATTTAGAGTTTATGAAAAAAAAGTGTATGCAATGTAGAATGTATTGTAAAATCTAGAATCCATAAAATATATATATATATGCAATGTGAACTATTAAGCGAGCAAGTAATTTATCCATCTACTTATACTAGTCCAGTACTCTTTGCTTTTTTACCTTTCAGTATTTTATATATATTCTATACTTTCTATGATATTGATGTATTTAACCTTACACTTGAAATTATATCATCGTATGATATAAAAATATATGATCTGTAATGTATATAAAATTTGCATATTCTAGTAATCTATTTGAGTTTTGAGTTGTAGTTGAGATGAACAAGCTTTTTTGGAAAGCTGGATAGTTGATTAAGGTGGTGTAGTGAATAGTGTTGATGTAATGTGTAATACCCATACCATGGTATTACAGTTTCGCAGAGAGAATTTCTTGTGAACAAAAGGTTCATTTAGCATTTAGCATAATAGATAACTATACAAGTTTTTGTTATAGGTTAGAAGGTAATAAAATGTCGTTTATCATCGAGCATTAAGTAGAGTGGTACATTATTGTCTTATCATTATCTTGTGTTTTAAAAGTGTATGGTATTATGTTACACACGTTACATAGTATATGGTGGTATTATGTATTATGTATATGTGTGTGTATAAATACATGGATGTTTGTAACTATACTTGTTTATTTGTAAAAGTAAGTATGATTAATATAGTAGTAAAAATAATAGGAATAATAATCATTATTACGCTCACATTATTATGCTTCAAACTTAAAACATCTCAACATTTTAATTCCATGATAATTTTTACTAAGCGTTTTCTCTCATTCTTTGTCTAGTCTCGAGTCTCAAGTCTCTCTACTCCAGTAGTTCCTAAAATGACTTGTATGGTTATGGTATGACACTGATGATGATAGTTTTGAGGTTTGAGGTTTGAGAGTCATATTGCCATGCAATAATAATACATGTATTCCTCTTTGTTATGTTATGTAATCCTTAATAGAACAGACAGGATTTTTATTGTATTGTTGAAATTCCAATCCAGTCATTTATTGCAACGCTAATGCCAATGTTTTTCAATGCATTATGCTTTACACAATGAATGTTTCATCTGTCGTTTCTTTCCGTCTTCCATTTTGATTCTTGATTCTTCTATTCGCAATCCATTCCAATCCAATCCAGTCATTAGGTTCACCCTGAAAATAATAGCTAGTTTTTCAAGACTTTGTATCTTGTCTTATGTACATAATACATTTATACATGATAGTTTCTCTCCTCTCCTCTCGTGATTTTTTGTGCAACCATGTTCCATGACGACGAGTTGGAGTTAATCATTTAATGTATTCTTCCTTGTGTATAGTGTGTAGTGTGTACTGTGTAGTTTCAAGCTTCAAGCCTGTCTGTGTCATGTTTTTCCCCTTCAGAGAACGTACATATAATATTATACATGATAGGATTTTGGATTTTGCTTTTGTGGTTCCATCATGTACATTGTACGTATAAATATTATATTATGGTGTATTTTGTATTTGTATGTTGTTTTAAGCTTTAAGCATAACTTTATTCATATTCACATGCATTATGTAATGTAGAAATGCAAGTCAAAAAAATTACAAATGCCACAGATGTGGAATATATAGGAGAGAGTGTTTCTACTCATCATCATCCGTCTTTATACTAGTAAATATATGGAAGATACATGCACATGAACGTATGTACTATGTATACATAATAATTGTAGTTTATGAAGGCACTCTTACTATAGTGAACTACCTCTATCTCTGTCTCATTCTCTTGCTACCTTGTCCTAGCATCATCTACCTTGCCATACAATGATGATATTGTATGCATTTGGAGCTTCTCTCTCCATTTTTATGAGGCAAGTGGAATGTACTATGTCAAAACACACACTTCATGTTTATCGTCTTACCTTTGGAAGGATATAATATTATGTGATATTATATTCACGATTCACAGCATAACTTCACGTAGTACATTTCAAGCTCAAAGTCAAGTGCATAGTGAATAGTGAATAAGGAATAGTAAAAAAAAAAAAGTATTCTGCATGCAGAAGAAGACTCATTACATGATATTACATTATATCCAAACATTCATGGATGCTTGTAATGGTCAATGCAATCTTTAATGGACTGTATCTTGAGATCTTTTAGAGGTTTTTAGGCTTCCTCTCCTTTTCGTTCATCAAAACTTTATCTTCATTTCGTTCTTATTCGTCTTTGTATGCATAATAACAAGTAGGATACATAATATTTTTACTTGTGGGATTCTGGATATTAGTTAAAAAGAAGCTGTTCTCTCCGTTTCTTTTCATTTACAATATTTTACTCTTTTTTGTATATACCAATGAGTAAAATGTAGAATGTACAACATTTATCACTATCACTAGTCCCGATGTATGAGTCATGGATGTGGTAGACACACATTATACATGTGTGGATAATTTATACAGTATAAATAAAAAAATAAATGGATAATTATTATTACATGTATAAATTATGAATGATCAGGAGTCGTTGTTTTGATTTTTTTTCTGAGGTTTAAAAAACTTTTGAATCAATCCAATTTATTAATGGTTTATGTAGCTGTCTGAAAATTATGAATGGTAAAATTAATCTGTGTCCAGAGTCTAGATTTTAAGCATAGTAATAGCTCAGATTTTAGATTCTTCTGCTAAAAAAAAGGTTGGAAAGTAACAGGAAAACTTTGGGAAAGATTTTACTAAGACGCCACTTTTTGTTAGTTTTTGAGTTGTTCATTCATTCATTTACCCACAAAAAGTTTTGTGTATGTAGATTTTGAACACTCTTGGAACTTTTAACATATTTCGACGTAGGATGGATTCTACATACGTGTATGCATGTAAAGAGGGAGTATATATGTATGCATTTTGTTACCAGAGATCAGAAAATGTAGTACGCAACACACATAACTAGAATCTAGAGTCAAGGCTAGCTCAGAATTCAAAAGATTGGGAGTGATATATACACGCCTTTCTTGGCATTTCATGTAGTAGACAAGAGACAAGACAAGAGGGACGGACACGTTTGTTTAACAATAATTTGGTTCCTAGTTTGCTATTATCATTCCTGAAATAATTCATGAGATGAATTAAACGGAACAGATATAATATTATGAGATAGAAATTGGAATGGAAAGTGAATGTTCAAGTGAGTCAAATATGTAAAACGTGTACAAAAAATCAGAATTTTTAAAATGTACCAGTAAAATTTTACTTGCACGGTCTATGAAGATAAATGATAAATGAAATTGAATGTTAATTGTTGTTATATAATATAAAGGCTGAAGACAATTATTATTATTAATGCATTGCATATAGTATGTACTTTACTCAGTGCGATACTAGGATGAATTAAATCGTGATGATTCACTATTCACTACGGTATGAGATTTATGAAATTATATGATAAATTATAACGTTTCATTTCATTGAATGCTCTTGATTCTTGATTAGCCATTGTTTTCATTTGTAAATGAACAGTTGTCAAGTACATATGGAATATATGGATGGATAATCTTTAGTCTTTAGTACAAAAGATCTCTTTATTCATCAGTACATTGAAATCAAGAGGTGACGGACGGGTGAAGGTAGTAAAGAGTTTATACACATGTGACACATGATTTAGAATGTATAGACTATAGACTGGTGTGTCTACAAATAACTTTTCCTGCTGTGTTCGTGGGACTTTGTAGGTCGTTGTAATCATATGTCTTGTGGCTCGTGTTCCATTCATTCATTGAGTTGACCTTTGTGGTTGACCATAATATAGTGTGTACGTTCAACGTTCTATGTTGTAACTTGTAACTCAGAGCTACTGGAAATTTGTAGGTGTTGATTTAGTATCCATTCACACACTATTGACTTTATAACTTTGTGTATATGCATACAGCTCAAATTATCATCACCCGTCCACATAATATATAGTTCACCGTTACATTAAGTATAAATTAATGAGTGGGTTTAATGTGCTCGTTACTGCTCGTGTGATTTCCTGATGCATCTCAAAAATAGATGATACATGTTGAAAGAGAATCGGTAACTTTTAACGATTATACTTTAGTATGTACATTGATCAGTAGATTGACGATTGACATTTGATTTGTCCATTCCTCAATCCAAACTACTACATGTAACGAAAAACACAAAGACGATGCAACGAAGGGCATATAAATGCATTCTATTTGTTATTTGTTTATTTATGTGTACCTTACATGTATGTTGCTGGTTGCCATCTTGCCAGTTATATATACAACAGAAATATACTGGTGTTAGCTCTTGGCATCATTATCCATTATCCATTCATCGATTACTGGATTCCGAATGATTCATGAATTCATACCAAAAAAAGTGTTTTTATCCCACTTTTTCCAGTCAGTCAATCACCTCACGGGAATAATGATGTTAATGATTATAATAGAAAAATACAGGAATACGATGGTTTGGACGTGAGAGCAAATGGCCTAATCTAATTTTTCACTCACATCTCTCATACGAATGTACGATAATGTACATGATTGATGATTGATAATAAATATGCAATGTGCAATATTATTGGAAAATTCTTACGTATATATACATAACATATTGTACAATTGAGCAGTCATACATTGTGCGCAATGCATATTTATACAAGTGCAGTAAAAGTCGTCATGTGTATTTAGTATTTATATTATCTAATATTATCTATTTAAATATTTTATTAATTTTCCTTTATATAGTATACCACTTGATTTGACATAATGACGTTGAATTGGAGTCTGATAACTTGTAATTGATGGTTGATGGCAGTTAGCAGCATACATTATACATCCAACATATAGTTTACAGCTGTACTTGAGCAATAAATAGGTGATGGAAAAATGGTAGTGGTTTCATCGAAAATTGATGCATAATTTTTTGAGAGTGTGTAGGATATTAAATATTAAATAACAAGTAATAGCGCCACTAACCCACGTGGATAGATTATCTAAAGAATTACATATACATCTACTGTGTATTTTGCATACCTTTGAACAGTGTAAAGTGAAAGAGTATTATTTGATTGTGTAACACGTGTAAAAAAGCTAAAGTTTTCACTCTCAAATGTAAATTGTGGCAAGAAGTTTGTAATGCATAAGAAATGAGGACTTTGGGTATTTTGAACTTGGAACTTGAAACTCTGTTGTAAAGTTAGCACAGGGAGTAAGGAGCTACTCTTGCTGCCGTCATAGCACATAGACCTGGACAACCTTCGATTTGATAATAGATAATATTATACATTATGCATATGCATTAAGTATATGTATAAATAAATCAATAAAATTATATACCCAGGATTTAAGATGTTTTATTTAGAAATTTTATTTGTGTTTTGTACATTATGCAATGTGCAAAACTACGTCCTTTCGTTATACATTAACCACCTGTGCTACCAAGTACCTAGTTCAATTTTTTCCAAGAGTTTACACAATAACCTACAAATATAATAGGAATGAAAAAGGAAAGGTAGAGTAAAGGTGAAAAGTGAAAAACTTTGAAAATTCAATAGGTATACCAAAAATACAAATTCGTGCTTCATGTTACGTGATATATGATTGTAACATGATGAAACAAATTTAATAATAATGATAATAATAATAAATGACTCACATTTCTGTGGTTGGTCTATTCTCTATTCCATGTACGTTTATGCTCCACGAACTTTGTGGTCCATATCCCGTGCCATGACAAAATGTTAAGTTGTAGACTGTAGACATTTACCATTCTGAAACCAATGTCTGAAGTAGAATCTAGACTCTAATCTCTATACTAGGAGTAGTAGTTATAGAAGTCTGTCTCTTGCACTCATCACCAAAGTCTCACTCTTGACATTTTGAACCTGATACCAAAATTCAGGATTGGTAGACGATTAATTGAAACCAAGAATAGAATAGATAATATGTAGGCTTTTGATTATTTACTTTGTACTTTGATTTGTTATTACAAAGTAAATTGTAATGTTTCGATTATTGGTTCTTGATTTTCTATCGCCTTAAATTTTAGTTTGTTTATGCAGTGCGTGTAGTGTGTACAGTGTACACTTTACATACAGTCAAGTAGATATAATGTCAAATTTTATGAAATGGTACGTATTCATAAAAACACAAAACAAAATAATAGGTTAATATGTATCTACTTTATTCGTTATTATGTCCACCTTCCAGACATTAGAATTATGTATATATTATTATATTATTATTAAAGGTATCATATTATATTACTTTATATTACATTGTATGATTGTTTACCTCATGCTGTGTATTTACGTCAGCAAAGATTGAGACTGGGACTGAGAATTGAGAATCTGGTCGTTTCACGGTTCTCTCTCTTTCTCCACTCTCACCACAGGGAATATCACATTACACATTACTTTTAGGGAGATTTTCTCTCAAAAGGTTTTACATGTCCTTCCTATTATGTTCTGTTTTATGTTGTATTGTGTTGTGTTCTCTGATCTTTTGTGTTGTTCTTGTTGTTGTAACCGAATCAAATTCAATCAAAAGTGTTAACTTTGACACTATAATATATATATCACAAATGAACATGTACTTTTGTAATCAATCAGAAACCACAAGAAGAAGTAATAATTATATTATCTGTACTTTCAAGTGTATGTAAGTATTTATGTGATTTCAAAGGATTTTCCCAGGAGTGATTACAATCAATTTTGTAATTTTGGTTTCGTAGAAAACTGAATTTATCAAACGATTCGGAATATAATAATTCTCTGTGATATTTTATATTGTACTTCAATGTGAAATGACTTACAATTTTCAATTCCAATTGTAAATATTTTAAACCGACAAAATTGTTATCTGTTTTTTGTTTGTTTTTCTCTATCTGTTATTTTTCAATAAAGTTATTAATAATGCAGGAACATTATGAAATTATTGCATTTATACCAAATAAATAGTAATAGTTTTAGATTAATGTCAAATGTATAAGGTACAAGTGAAATGAGGAGGGAACGAGAGAACTAACAACTTGCAAGTTCAATAATCAATACTTAATTTCTGGCTGGATAAAGTGTTTTTGTCACTAGCGTCATTTGATGTCTGTCTGATTGAGTTAATCATTGATACTATCATAATAATATTATAGGTGTATTGACTATTGACGTAAGACGCCGACCAAAAATACTGTCAAGTTTTCTTTACTCTAGTTTCTAGACGGCTCTTTCAATTTATTTATATATTGAACAAAGATATACGCAACTTCATGAACAGGCTGATAACAGTATTTATGCATTGTGTTGTTCCATCTGCTCTTATCTTTGTGGACCTTAATTACATAAGTACTCAATACTCCATAATATAGAGGTTATAGTTTAACGAGACGTTTGATACTAAGAGTAAGAGTACGGAGTACAATCATATATGTATGTGGTTGTTAATAGTGATCCAATGAACAAAGCAAAAAACATGGTATTTTTATTCCACTATTATCCTAGTGTGTGTAGAGATGTATAGTGTAGAGGGATTTATTATGAGTTTCGACACACTGCATTGAAGACTTAAATATTGGTAAAGTGAAGATGTGTTGAGTGTATTGGAGGTTGAATTGAACTAAGTCTTGATTGAGTTAGTAAGTGAGTGAGTGAGGATGTTGTTGTCATTAGTCATTATAATATTTGATTTTATTATGTATTATTGATACAGTGGGATCAGGGTTATTCTGTAATGTTCAAAATAATGTATATACAGTCCGATTACAACCAAAATGGGAAAACATTTCAAAAGTTTAATGTATAGTATTTATTTATTTATTATTTACTTCTCACTCTTCATTTTACAAGAATCATTTGATAGTTGTTAGTTAAGTTATTTAGTCAAGTCGTAGTAACTAAGTGTAAGTTAAACATTCTGCAACTTAGAGTTGAAAACAATGGTTGTCTGTTCGGGGTATAGTCGAAATAGTTGTGAAAGCTTAAAATTTAACAAAAACGGAGTTTTGTATTCTCTTGTTCTACATAATATACTTAACAACTCATATTGTTTGTTATTATTTGTTATCCTTCTTGTATATTTTCTTTTAAAATTTGAATGTTGTATAATATAAAAAATGACAAAAGTGTATTTATAATTTTTAATTTTGTATTGTTTTGTTGTTTTTTTGTGAAAAATAGTTTACCTCAGTCTTCTTCATTTTCACTGGGCACGGGGTTCTTGAACGGATCGGCTACAACAAATGGCGTCACCAACGGTAATTATTGTATGACATTGAATTTTATCATAGGGATGAAACAAATCTATATATATGTAAATGAGAAAAAAGTGACTACCACATGAAATAATAATAATGATTGATTGTTCCAGGGTCAAATGGTACATCACCGACTAATGGTCAATTCCCTCCAAACCATCCGTTGAGTGGTTCTAAACATTTATGTAGCATTTGCGGAGATAGAGCCAGTGGAAAACATTATGGTAAATAGATTTGATTACAGGTTTTGCTTACAGTACAATACAGAAATGATAATTAAATAGATGGTAAAAAATTCTCTTTCTTAAATTATTTTTACAATTTATAATTTTTCTTTTTTTGTTGGTTTTTAAATAATTTTTTCTTCTTTTCTTTTATGCGTTTATTTTCAGGTGTTTTTTCATGTGAAGGTTGTAAGGGTTTTTTCAAGAGAACAGTTCGAAAGGACTTGTCGTATGCATGTCGAGAGGACAAAAATTGCGTGATTGATAAGGTAATTGTGATTTTTCTGAATGTTGTTGTTGTGAGGAGGATTGTGGTGATGGAATTCGACTATTTCCATTAACAAGGCACTCTTTACTGTTAGTATTAAGAATTAGAACTAAACTCGACAGTTTTTTTATTGTAAATTGTAATTAATGGGTTTTTTGTATTTTTTTGTGTTTAGCGACATCGAAATCGATGTCAATATTGTCGATACCAGAAATGTCTATTCTGTGGAATGAAACGGGAAGCAGTGCAAGTAAGCCTAGTTTATTTTGTTATATGTGTTAAAGACTTTTAAACTTGGTATTTTGTAGGGTTGAATTCTCCTTTTTGCCATTGTCATTTTTTTTCTTGCCATTTAATGTTTTAGTGAGACATTTCAAAATTTTTCTTTAAAAATTACTTTTTGGGATTTTAAATATATACCCGAAAAAAATATTGCTTCTTGTAATAATGACCATTTTTTTTACTATCTGTACATATGACTTGTATGTATGTATACACATGTGTAGAATGTTTAAATATTGTTCAAATTTTGCATGTCATTAGCCATTATTTTGTGCCACTTTGCAATGTTAATTTTAAGCTTTTTCAAGTACACTTCTGATTAACTTCTGTCCTCTTAAATGCTTCACCATTGTAAGCTTTTTTTTGCGTATAAATATAGATATTTGGGTGAGCTTTGTTGTTTTATTATTATAAAAATCGTTTTGTTCTTCTACTTCTTGAAACATTCTACCTCTTTGTGCCTTCTCTTTTTCTTTGTTTTGCATTGGATTTTGAACGTTTTTCCATTTTCGTCTTTCATTCTTTGTTTTTGAGTTGTTACTGTGAAAAATAGTTTTGTCACGTTATTAGATTCGGTGTCAGCAATCAGTAGTTTTTTTGGTACCTGTGACGGACCGCTAGGATAGGAAAATAATAAGGGAAATCAATAAAACACTGTTTTATTTAGAATAAAGTACTTTCTTATCTGTTTTAGACATTAGGAACTTCTTTTCATTATTGAACTTTTTTTTCCTAAATAAAACAGTGAGCAATAATAATAATAATTCATACATTAGACAGCATTTTATCCTTTTTCTGAAATTTTTAATAGTAGCGTATAAACCTGGTTTCCAATCCAAATGTGGTGTGTATATGTACTGTAAAAAAATAGATATAGAGACAGAGATTTAATTATAATTCATAGTCCTTGTTTTGTTTCTGTGGTAAGGTTTTTTTTCTTCTTTCTTGTTTTTTTTTTTAATTATTTTTATTAAATACATTTTTTTTGCCAGCCTATTTTTCCAAAAAAAAAAAACATTTCTTGAATTTTCCCTTTCGCGTTTCTTTCAACACACATTGTATATATATATATAATATATTAATTAATAATACACAGTAAATTGAAATTTACTAGCATTTTTATTTTTAGAAAACGAAACAATTCAATAGCAATAATCAATATTTTGTTAACAAGATGTGTACATACATATTATGCAAATGTATTTTTTTTAAACAAAAAACATAATGTTACAATCTACAGTTTAAAGAATTTATGGCATTTTCAAAAACACTTCAAAATTTTTTTTTCAAGGCTGATTAATTGTTGATTATAAGATTGATTGTCGGATATTATGTTATTATTTTAATATTTGAGTTGGAGGCAAAAAAAAATATTATGCATGTTATTATTTTGTCAGTATCTCCATGAGACGTCAAGCAGACAAGCTTCTTGTAAACGCCGGTCCTCACAGGCTCAGGTGAATTAGATTTGCATGCTACCTTTAAAAATTATTAAATTCAAATAAATTAAATCTATATAGTTCTGTTTTCGTACTTTTAGTAATAATAATAATAATTATGATTATTATTATTATTTCAATGATTATGATTACTGTTTTATTATATTGTAGTAGCAGTAGTAATTTTTATCTTTGTGACAAAGTCGATGTACTCCATTTTATTCTATTATATTTTTTCATCATTTTGATATCTGTTTTACTATTTTATTATATATTTCATTATATTTATATAATACATATATTTGAGCCTGTCTTTTTAATTCGTTTTATTTGAATTTTTGGTTAAATCATTATACGTATAATATTCTATGTAGCTACTACTACTACTACTACACTAGACTGATTGTGTGTGAGTATTGTATAATTGACTTGGTAGACGATATTAATTTGTAGACACGACTCTGGTCTTGTTCTCGTGATTTATATTTACATGGATTAGTTTTATGTATGTATGTATGTTTATGTGTGTGTACATGCTACTTTGCAACACAATTAATATAATGCTATTTTTGACCCATTAAATTTAATACTTCTTATTATAAAAATTTGTGTTACATTAGGAGGAACGTCAGCGAACAAGGGAGAGAGGAGAGAGTGAAGTTGAGTCCACGTCTTCAGTTGTGCAAACAGAAATGCCTCTTGATAGAATATTAGAAGCAGAGAGACTGGTAGAATTACGGGACAGGTCCGTAATAGAAACCGAAACAATTGGCATGAGTGATATTTGCCAGGTAATTTTTTCATATAGCATGTGTATTGTTATTACAATTGATCTAAAAGAAAAAAAACCATGTTTCCTTCCAAGTATATTATGTAAACGATATCAAAACATATTCCATAACATTTATACATATTTTGCGTTGAAACATTAAAGGTACATGACAATGAAACTTTATGAAACTTATATTTTTCAATTTAGGCCGCGGATAAGCAACTCTTCCAACTTGTTGAATGGGCTAAACATGTCCCACACTTCCCAGAATTATCCCTCGCTGACCGTGTCACTCTCCTGCGTACAGGTTAGTTCTCCATATAGTATTTTTTTCATAATATTTTCTTGCGCTCCTATTAAGGTTCTATAATGATTTACAAAAGAGAAAATCTTGTTAAATTTCAAGGGTGTGGATTGAATTCTTGATTTAGTAACTAGAACTTGAATTTTTTTAAACTTTCAGGTTGGAATGAACTCTTAATAGCCTCATTTGCACACCGTTCCATGGATGTTAAAGATGGTCTTGTGTTAGCCAACGGACTTGTTGTTTCCAGAAATAATGCACATCAAGTGAGATTTGTTTTGTAATTTCTCCATCCTAATATGTATTATAACGTAAATATACAATTTAAAATGTAAAGTTATTTTTAATAAAACTGTTACTAATTTTTTCTTGGTACAGGCGGGTCTATCATTAATATTTGATCGTGTTATCACCGAGGTTGTTGTTAAAATGAGAGATATGAAGGTTGACAAAGCAGAATTAGGTTGTTTAAGGGCTATTATTCTTTTTAATTCTGGTAAGTGTACATACTAATAGTCGATTATAACTTTTAACCATACAAACATATGTATATATGTATGATGCTATTTAACAAAGGATACCAATATGATATCATGATATATGATATATTATGGTGACTTTATGGCAATACTCATTTTTATTTTTATTTTTTGAAAATTGTAGAAGCTAGAGGCTTACCACCTTCGTCCATGGCACAGGTTGATGGTCTTCGAGATAAAGTTTACGCCACTCTTGAAGATTACACTCGGTCCACTTATCCAAATGAAGCGGGTCGTTTCGCAAAGCTACTTTTAAGACTCCCTGCTTTAAGATCAATCGGCCTGAAATGCAACGAGCATTTGTTTTTCTACCGTCTGATTACAGACACTCCAATAGAGTCTTACCTCCTCAAGTGTCTCTCATGAGAGCCTTTTCATCAGGATAATTTAGGCTCAACCAAATGATAGCATGATGATTATACTGTCAATCATTAGTAGTAATATTATTATAATTTTTTTTTTCGTTCAGTCACAATTATAATTTTTACGAAAAACAACATTATTATACTACTATCAGTATAGTACATTATGATATATTATATTCTTACGTCTTGTGCTATGCATTTAGTCTGCTATATTTCTTCGTTAATGAATTGAAATTACTATACTAGTACATATACTACTTCTTGCTAAACTACTACTACTACTGTATAACCATACATTATACATTATAATATATTATACATAATATAATTATTATTATTATAGGTGTGTCATTATTTTTTCTAAACTGAGCCAAACTCAACATTTTCGACATACATTATGTACAATGAACATAATATTAAATATATACCGTACCATACCGACTTTACAATAAACTAACTCTAAAACGCATCTCGAAAATAGCAACAATAATTTTAAAATATATAAATATATTGTATTACAATATACATTATATAAAATATGGGTAAAAAGGAAACAAGTGTTACTACATAATATTTTCACTTACGCTGTATTCTGTACTGCACTGTCTTTTGAAGTGTTCAATACTTATTTTATAAAAATATTATTAGATTATTATACGTTAATTTTTTTTTTTTTTGAAAAAGAAGAAAGGAAAAAATAAGCCCATTTTTGTTCAGTTCGTTTATATAAAAAGTTAACCACTTCCAAAATTTACCCTCTTCTTTTTTTACAAAAAAAAGATCATTATTATTATTATTTTTATTCACTACCACAAAAATAAAGTGCATTTCAGGAATTGGTTTACTGTTGATTTTAGTTTGTGTTTCATTATTATATTTATAGTGTCAGAAAAGTGAAAAGTGTAATTCCTCCTTTTATTCAACCAGTAAAATAGTGATGCTATAACAATAATGAAAACTTGTGAATTAAAGGTTAAGAAGCATTTTACACTATACATTTAATATTATTATTATTGTAATCTAATCTACAGTCTAACATTTTACAATTGTCAAAAATATGTATAATATACGACAGAGAGAGAAAGAGAAAAAATTAAATAATAGTCAGTACTTATCTACTTTTTTACACTACAAACATAGTAATTGATTGTATTATCTGCTACTATAATATATATTCGACACCTTTTTAGGCGAAAAGTTTTTTTTACAGAAAATATAATACAAGAGAAAAAGGTTCTGTTTTTGGTAGCTAGGCATTTTTTTATTAAATGTTTACGTAAATATATATACATATTACTTCATTGATCTACATAGTAATATGTTAGCATCACATTATTAGTTACAATATGTATATTTTGCGTAATATATTATGTAAAAGGTGTATGTACTTCAGGGGAATTTGACATTTGTTATAGTTTATGTTGATTAATTCTGCATGTTGTATACATTATTCGTTAAACGTGTTATTTATATTTAGTCTTGTTACTGTTAAAAACATAATCATTGTTATTTTACGTTTGATTAATGAATTATTAAGCTATTAGCTTCGACTGGAATTTATCATTAATCATAATTATACAATAGAGAGTACGTATATACATTAAGAATTCGTCTAATGTTGATGTACAACAAAATATAGGCTATCGTTACATTTTGTTACGGTGAATGTTTTTTCCATATATTATTATATATTTTATTTACAGGAATAATCAAGCTACACAAAAAATATTTTCAGTATAGCCGCTATAACGTGTTGTTGTTATTCATTTAATATTATTATTAGTAATAGATATTTAGTGTACATAGGTTATAATATATTCTTATCCAGAGGACTTAAAAAAAATCATTATTATTGTAAGTGTTGTTGTTTGTATTTGTTTACAATATTATAGTATGTACTGTGGTAGGCTACATTATGTGCGGGTTTGTTTTTTTTACGTTTGTTTTATTGTGCGAGACCAGCAATCATTAATCAATAATTATTAGTTATTATAAATTTAGTAGTGTATACTCTAGAAATACATGTAATAATTTTGATTAGTTAGTGTAGCTTTTCTCTGAAAACAAAAACACACGTCGCATATTATATTAAATACCTTTTCATTTTTTAAAAATTCTGCCTGTCTACAAAGTCAAAAAAGTGTGCAACAAGAAGTATAATGTAAAAAAAATACAAAATATATACATGGAAAACTAAAAAACGAAATAGACAGCAGAGACTATAATATTATATAATAAAATATTATACATAATTTAGGAGAGGAAACTTAACTTAAAATTTAAAGTACAGACGATGAAAAACAAAAAATGAAACAGTTCAGAAATATTTGCCAGGTTGATGAGATTTCAGTTTGTACAAAAGTATAAAAGAACATCAAAACACGTAGAAATTCCACATATAATGTGAAAATCAATCAGTTCTACAGTGTCATACTTTCTCCTTTCTACACAGTGAAAATTCGTCAACTTGATTGTGAACAAATAGTTCAAGGGTCGTTCATCATTGATGATTTACACAATATAAAAAAAACGCATATTATCTACAAACTAAATATATATATTACAAATGAATAAATGAAATATACTATAGTTTATGTGTCTGAATTTTTTTAAAGTTATTACAAAATGATGGTGTAAAAAACAATGAAATGAAATATACGTGCATATATACAAACAATTGACTAGATAAAAAATATTTGAAGAGACTAAAACAGCATAATAATAATATAATATGTATACATAATAATAAAATACGTTTCTATTTAAGTATGCATATTATATAGTTAGTATAATCAAATATATTATAATTATTATGTAAAATGTTATATTATAGTATTTTTAATGTGTAATATCAAAATGTTATGTTGTACTAAGAAATACTATAAATAGTATGATTACTTTTTATCGACATATTTAATTATTATTTGTTTTAATTATTTAATATTATATAGTACATAATAATAATTATTCTAAGTGTTATGTTGTTATACTTATATTTACATAGTACCTTTACCTTACGAATAACGGCTACGAGAGAATATATATATATATTATTACTATCATTATTATTATTGTTCTAGTGTTAACAGTTAACATCCATAATTTTGTTTATTTTTTGGGCGTTATAATATATTATATAAAAAAGAAAAACTCATTTCAAACTTCATTTTTGTCAGTACTGATTGGGAGAGCGTCTCTATAAATAGAATATGTTGAATGAATAATTTGCTTGAAAAGATTTGTTTGAATCATTTGTAATCTTGAATACTGAATACATGCTACTACACTTAAATCGTGAATCAAAAAATTGATAATAAATTTAAAGTTACGGTACGAAACATTAAAAAATACTTCAACTATTAGTAATCTATATAGTTAGCTAATATGTACTACACTGTACGCTACTGCTACTTGAAACATATTGTCACAGTTGTAGAAGACAAAGAAAAAATTAAAATTAAAAAAGCTACACGTGCAAGTATAATTATATACATGATAATATGATGATGTTATACAAAATTGAATAGGAGAAAACAAATTGTTATTTGCTAGTAAATAATTATATAATATTATCATAGTGTGTAATAATTTGGTGATAATATTACATGCTGGGAAATGATAGATAAGTAGAATATGATATGCTAAATTTAAAATGATTAATGATGATTGAACATTATAAAAAAGTTGTGTCTCGAAAGAAAACAAAAACAAATCAACTGAGGAGAAAAAAAACAAGTTTGTCACGTACCTTAAATTTAAATTCTTTGTTGTTTATTTATATGGTGAAAGTAGAGGAAACAAACAAACAAAACAAAACCAAAAACCATTTCACATGTTTTACCGAAGTGGAGAAAAGAGAGAGAAAGAAAGAAAGAAAGAAAGAGAAAAGCATGTACAATATAAAAATGTTGTTGTCGGAATTAAATAAAAATTCGTGGCTAATATTCCACGTAAAATAATTCTATATTATATACAATTCTCGTATTTGACCATTTTCTATCATCTATTTTTTGTAAAAGTATAGATAAATCTTGTTATTTACCATTTATCATACAAAAGTACCAAAAAAGAGAAAGTTAGTATTGCTTTCTCCTTTCTCATTCAAAATAATTATGATTGTAGGTATAAAGATTGCTGGCATGTTAGACAAAGCATTTTTTGCGTTTTCCCATTTTATGAGTCAGGTTGATGTTTGACTCATATCCAAAATCTAGAAGCTATTATAAGTCAAATCATGTATATATACATAATACACATACTCCCCAATCACAAACTCTGAGTAGTTTAGTTTAGCAAGGATACTTCTATGTAGACACAAAAATCTTTTGACTTCCTTGAAAGGAAAGGTGAAAGGTCAGTGTTTGTACGATGATAATGTAGATGCCGTGAAGGTGCACTTATTCAATA